>VYXC01013167.1:1315384-1338675 GCA_013397175.1 Platysteira castanea
CGTGCGACACCGGACCGCCCGGATGGTGTTTTGGTGTTGCCAAACAGTTCCTGAAGAGAAAAAGGAAAAAGCCGAAGTCCCGGGAAAAAAAAAATGTTTAACTCTCAGTCTGTCTCTGGAGAAACAGAGCCAAGAGCTGGCTGAAAAGCAGGAAGGTGCTTTCCTCCACTCTTGCTGCTGCAGAAGCTATGAAGAGGAGTGGGACCTTAGAGCACAAACTGCTTTGAAAAGTTCGTCTGGCTGGTTTTTTCTTTCTCTCCCACCCAGTTTTAAAGGCACAGAAAGGCACAGGATTCATGTCTGGGCATAGAGTGTGATGGGGGTACAACATCATAAAGTCACCCCAAGACACTCCTCCTGTCTGGCATCAGGCCATGGCTTGAGGTCATCTAAAATGCTGCCAGCTAAACATATTCAACCCATCTATGAGACCCCATTTTTCAAAAGCAAACTCAAATAATCTACAGGTACTCAGATTTTCCTTTTTATATTGTTCTGTTGGGTCTGCTGAGGTTGAATACAGAAATTCCCTTCTGAATGATGAAAAAAAATTTAAAAATACTAATGTATCAAAGCTCGATGCGTGATGTTAGATGCATATTTGTCAAGAATGACATTATCCCAGCTGATCTGACCTACGGAAAGTCTTAGACAGGCTTCCTATCTCCCTTCTGTGACTTTCTGACTCCCAGTGAGGCTCATTTCTATTTGAACCACGCTGTTCTCTGCACCTTTAGGTTCTGCAGGACACAGCCTTCCTGAAAATGCCCTAGGTTTAAGCCCCAGTATCCCAGAGGCAGTGTGTTGTGTGCTGTGGGGCTGTGCTAGTCACTGACATTCTTCATGTCAGTACCTGGCCTGGAGCATTTTTAAGGCCTGTGAGTAACCAGGTTAGGTGTCTCATTTAACCTGTTTGTGATTTATCTGCTGTCACAAGATGTGCTCAGCAGGATTCACAAAGTTTAGAGCAGGGGTAAGCACCCCACGTGACTGACTGAGTATGGCTGTGCTGGGAGGGCTGGGCTTTGCCTGCACAATGTTTGCTCACAGCACAGACAGCTGCAATGTCTCAGCTGCCTGAGTCCTCACAGCCAACAGTAAGGTGCTATTTATGCTGAAAGTGATGTCTGCAAGAAAGGTTTTCAGATTTAAAATGCTCCAAATTTTTTCAGAAAATGTTAACCCAAGTACATAAAAATAAAATAATACTTTTAACTGAAGGTGAATAGACAAATAGAGTGGTGGCAGTTCGAAAATTATGGTAACATTCTGTGTCCATAACATTTAGTGTTCAACTAGCTCTTGGGAAAACACCATTCCTATCTCAAGTGTTTTACAATATACTGTAGCTCCCTTGAAAATTAAAACTGCCAAATAAATTTAAAGCAGGCTTTTATGTAGTGGCTTGCAAAGTGAACATTGACTGCAGACTCGTTTCTGGGACATCTTCACAGAAGGGAAAGTCATTGGCTACGTGTTGTCCATGTATAATAATGAATAATACATATCTGATATATAGCTAAACTAAAATTCAAACAACACGATATAGGGAAAAACAGGAAAAAAGAGCAATTGTCATGCCAGAGCATTCATCTTCTCTGAGAAATCTGATATCTGAGTTTAGAGGTGCAAGGGCTTGAGAATAACAGCAGGAGGACAACGAGGAAAAAAATATCACCACAGCAGTTTAGGGGAACGATTGCGGAGTGAAAAGCTACGGAATTGCAAATCTGAGATCTTTAGCATTACAAAGGTTAAGGCACAGTGTGACATGGGGAAACTTGAGGCATTTGATGAGACAGTCATTATTCCTCAAAGAAAGAAAGGCAGGATCAATAGGAAAATAAATAGACCACTCTGCAGCTTGACAGGATTTTACAAGATCCTCTAATTGCTTAGTTTCCTCCCTTTGTATCTTTCAGAGAGGTAATGACACCTGGCTCTGTAAGTCACTGCTAAGAAGCCAGCTTGACAGCTTCAACTGAGGAGTTTAGATTTCAGCTTAGAGCCCCTCCACGGACAAGATACTGCTGCAGAAAAGGTGGGAATTGTTAGGTGTATGGCAAATATGCCAACAGCTATGGTTGATAGATATGGAAGTGGAGCCTCTTTGAGGAGATTTGAATAGCACAGAACAATTCTGTGCTTTTTAGGGCTTGCTGACCTGGTGATGCTTTCATGACTATCATCTGCTGACATGCAAAGTTGTCTCCTTCTACTAAGTGAGGGTCCCAGCTGTTTGGTCAGCCAAAGCTTTACCTGTAAATAACCTCAGGCCAGCTCTTGCAAAGCCTCCATCTTCTTGACCTCTGAGGACACACCAAAGAAGCGGACTACTGGACTATTTCTGAATTCAGAGCATCCTTGCTTAACCTGTTCAAGTTTTGCAAAAAATATCTCTGAAGAAAAATCCACGTCTAGTTGCTTAACAACAACAGGTCTGATGGGTATGGAAGCCAAAAATCTGGAAAGTTAAATAAGACAGAGAAAAAGAGCTAAAAGCCAGGACTGTGTTTGTAATGCTGTTTCTTGACGAAGAATGAGCACCTGGCAAAGATTTCTAATCTGAGGAATTCAGTAGAAGATAGGCAGAGTGATTTCTCTGGAGGATGATGTGATGCCCTTGGCACAGACTGTAGTGGTTCCTGGTAGTGTGCAGTAGGTACTGGTGGGTTTTTCAGTATCTAGTAATTGAAACAACGTTGCTGCTACTTCTTTCTTCTTTCCAATTCTAGGAGTTCCCCTACTAAGAACTGAAGACAGGCAGTTTTACTTAAGAGTAATAATTTTAAAACTGCAATCAACTATGCATAAATTGCCTAAACCCATGCTGATACTCTTGGTTTCATGGCTCATCACTCAAAGTTTATAAAAAGAAGAGTGACACTGCATTGAAAACCCTTGAGAAATGCTGGTCTTGAATTGCTTGTTTGGGAATGACATTAATTACAAAATAGCCAGACAGAGAAACCACATAGAAAGCTGTCACTGATAGCCAGGCAGAGAAACCACATGGAAAACTGTCACTGACAATGGCATGAATGTTCCTAAGGGCTTTGTCACACAACCTGCATGTTTTTACATCTAATCGAGTTGATTAATAAAATGACACATTAATAAGTTCTTTCTTCTGCCCCCAAATGCAATCCAAACATTGTTGCACAGCTCAGAATTGCACTCCTGTGACAGTGTCTCTTTGGGACCCTTGTTCCTCTTGCATAATTTAGCCCTTTAACGAGACCCTGCAGTCAAGGTATACACACTTCTAAGGGACAAAACAATTATGTCCTAGCCAACACACACAAAAGTTAGCTGTGTTTATGAAGCCACATGGTTTATTATGTTTCCCCCCCCCCCCCCGCCCCCGCACCAATAAGACACTGAAAGTGTTTGCAGGCCAAGTAGGTATTAGGCAGGAAGAGGGCTGAACTGCTTTGCTGCACAGCACAGATGCTGCTCCTGAGCTGCTACCCTTCAGCATTGCATTTGGTTTTTTGTTTCTTTTTGTTTGTTTTTTGGGTTATTTTTTTGGTTTTATAACCTTCCATGACAGTGCTTTCCTTCTTCCTAGAGCTACTAATGATCCTGCTTCAGCATTCTTACCTGTCTGCAATTTTATCTTCCTTATCTTTGCTCTACAGACTTTTTTCACAGCTCTTTCTCTAACCGAGTAATCAGAAGTCTGAGCCAAGGTTGTGCAACTCAGCCACATCATTATGGGGCTTCACATTCCTGGCATGCCTGGGACAGGTTACAGAGGGTTGTAGAGAGGGAGAACTACACCAGTTTGCCTTTCCTATTCTCCACCAGGAAAAGGACAGTGAAGCAAGGAAGAGAAGACATCAAAGACTTTCCTATATGGTAAAGTTTCACTTTAACACAACTTCTAATGATATTTGAAAGAGCTTCTGAGGTGAATCCTGACCACTTTCAAAATAGAATTGTGTTACATATATTACTTTGCACTAGAAATGTGATCCTGAAGTAGACGTGCAGAGTGATTAAAAAGATAAGGAATGATCCCCACATGGGAGTTTGAGCTTCACAGGCCTCTTGTGCCCTCCTGGCTCAGGCTAGACCTGTATAAAGATTATAATATGAAAAGGGGAGATTTCTTTGACCCTTAGTATTGGATTTGTCTGTCAGTGCCCCAGCAAAGCCGAGACCCTTGTTCTCAGCCAGCCTGTCAGTGTCCCATTAGGAGCACCCTTCACTGAGCAGCCCTGCTGGATCAGAGGGTGGTTCAACTCACTTGTTCAGGAACACACACCAACAGCATAAGGGACAGCTCTCAGCGGGTCTCCTACATGATTGGAGTATGTTACCTGCTACCTATGATGGTCAGTGCCTCTGAAGGACCCACCCTGGCAGTTTATGGAATAACTCTCTTTAATTTTAAATATTTTAAGTTTAATTTGGATAGAAAATTGTGAGGAGGCAGGAAACTTTGGGTTGGAGATGTGAGTTAATATTACTATGAGACTGAAATCTCATAAACCAAGTTCATCTGAGGAGGGCATTGTTGGCTCAGCAGCAGGACGTCTTCTCCTATCTCCCTTGATGCTTTGTGGCTTTTCAGCTGCAACATGGCATAAGTTACCATGGAGTTCCCCTCCCTGAAAGGGTTCCAACAGAGCCTGGTGTCTCCACTCCGCTCCACCCTCTCCATTCCACCTCCCTTAGCAGGTGCTTACAGTTGCAGATTGTGGGTGTGGGGGGTCATTGTGGAATAGGTTTCTAGCATGTCAACTACATTCCATCCAGGGAGTAGCAGCTGCATTTCACTCTATAATTGCTGTACTTCTGTTAGGATGTGAATATAACTTCTCAGTTTCCTCAAATTTTACCTCCAGCCATCTTTCCAAAAAGATTATAGTAATGGCTCCTCTTTTGCAGAATTGTTTCTGGAATTGAGCAATATTTTCAACCTCAGATAAGATCAGAGAATAATTTAGGTCCGAAGAGAACTGTGGAGATCTCTAGTCCACATCCTGCTCGAAAGAGTGCTGGCTTCGAAGCTAGATCAAATTGCTCTGATCCAATAATGAAAATCTGCAAGGATGGTGATCGCACAAAATCCCTTGGCAAGATATTTTAGTATTTGACAATCCTCATCATGAACACTTGTTCTTTTGTTTCAGTCAGAATTTTTGTGGCAACTTGTGCCTGTCGGCTCTTGGTATTTATAGCGTAGCAGAGAAGAGTCTGTCCTCCCAAGGAGAGAATATGCACGAGTTACAACCATGGGCAACACAGACTCGACTTGGGGAAATTAATTTAGTTTATTACTAATCAAGTCAGAGAAGGATGATAAGAAATAAAACCAAATTTTAAAACACCTTTTTCCCACCCTTCCTTCTTCTCTGGCTCAACTTTAGCCACAATTTCTCTACCTCCTCCTCTCTTGGTGGAATGGGGGACGGAGAATGAGAGCTGTGGTCAGTTCATTGCACTTTGTGTCTTCCTTCCACTTCAGGGGAAAAAATCCTTAAATTCTTCCTGGCTCCAAACAACTTAGATAGACTACTAGGTATAAATCTTCAGTTGTTATGCACTGCCATTATTCCCTTCACTGGCTTGAATTTCTATTTTCATTTGTTTTTCTCCCCTCACTTTTGGATGCACAAGAAAGACACAAATGAAATCTGAACTTCTTTCAAAATTGAGAGAAATCTGTAATTTAGTCCAGTAGATTCCTGTCAATATTTCAGCTCTTCTGTTATAAAAGGACAAATTTCAACTGAGAAAATGCAGTGAATGAAGACTACACCAGCATGTTTCATAGTTTACATTGCTAAACATTATGAAACATTAAAAACTTCAGAAATATATAAAAACCCACAAGATCCTTACAACAGAATAGCTCATTTTGCCTTAATGTTCCTTTTGGCTGGTAATTTGCTTAAAAGCTTTGCAGAGAGAAGCATTTATGTTTTAATAAAAATGGTTAGCAAATATGTCAGTGCACTTAGATTGTCTTGTTCGCATGGGCAATGAAGTTTAAGATTAATCTCATCTAATCTAAATGATGCTCACATTAGACTTTGCCAGAGAGCTGCAGAGTGAGGGATCCCATGCCCGTGCAGCAAAGCAGGCCCTCACCTCCCTGATTTCTTAAAAGGAGCATTATTTCCAGATGCCTTATGCTTATATTTTATCCTCAGTTCAACTCCAGCATCAGAAAGCAATTAATTGCTTTCATCCCCGCTTCTGGCTGGGTGCAAAGGCGGGAGCAAGCTGCTTGGTTGTCAGAACATTTGACATGCAGGGCTGAATTTCCACTTCAGTGCGTGAGATACATCCTTCTTCCTCGTATTAACATTAATGGGGATCCCTTCACTAAATCCCCTGCAGTACACTGAAAATCTCTTCCTGTTTATAACTCAGGGTCATGTTGTTTCTCCTGGGATTGCATCCTGAGGGGATTATTTCCATTTTTATGCCTGTGTTCTCACATAAAATAGAAGGAGATGATTTTAGCATTTTCAGGCAGTGTAATTTGCTTTTCACGAGTCTCTAGGTATGATTAATATGTTGCAGTCCAGATTTGCCTCTATTGCTGGTCACACCAAGGAACAGTTCTTCTGGCCCCCAAATAACAACAAAAAAAGGAGGATAGCATACATCCTCTTAGATCTCTTCCTTAGTCTTACTGCAAGTTGCTTCAAGACCTGAAATCCCACTCTGCAGCTGGTCTGAACTGGCACTTTGCAAGAGTACACATGTGCAAAGATCTTGCTTTAATGTACTGCAGGGGATGTCGAGGAATTTTAAACCCTAGAAATCATTCACAGATTTCATAGTATATAAGTAATCCTTCTTTAAAAGCACTATATGTGTATATGAGGTGAGTTACTGAATTGCCTTTGCAGCTGTAGGTTTTAATAATAAACAGAGAGTTATTTGGACAAAGCTGGTCACAGTTGTCTCTTCAGGCTGGAACAGAGTTGCAGCGGGAAAGCTATGAGAACATTAAGGAGTAAATGCTTTAAAAGATGCCTGAAATGTCTAGCATGACTACAGAGCGAAGTGAAAATGCTTTATTCAAAGATTACTTTTATAGCAGTAACCAAATTATGTGTATCATGGGTGCTGATTGGTCCTGAGTGGTGTCCATCTCTGCAAAGAAACTGTATTACTCTCCTGCCCAGGTTTCAGTTGGGGTAGCTAATTTTCTTCTTGTAAAATGTTGTATTTTTGATTTAGTGTGAGAAAAATGTTGGTAACACATTGATGTTTGTAAGTAGTGCTTCCTCCAAGTCAAGGACATGCCAGTTTCCTATCCCCTACAGGCAAGTAGGTGGACAAGAAGCTGGCAGGGGGGGAGATTCATGACCAGGACAGTTGATCCAAACTGGCCAAGGCCTTTTCCATATGGTAGAACATCACGCTCAGTATATAAATGCGTGGAAGGGGCCTATTGCTGCTGGGGGACATTCTGGGCACCTGTCAGCAGGTGTTGAGCAACTGTACTGTGCATCGCTTGCCTTTCTTGGGCTTTATTCCTCTCTTTCTCTCCTTTTCAATGCAATTATTATTATTATTATTATATTTTTTCAGTTATCAAACTGTTCTCATCTCAGCCCATGAGGTTTATTCTTTTTGCCTGGTGCTAGCTGGGGTTAAGCCATGACATCTCCCAATGCAGTTTTGCCTGCCTGCAAACTGTGTGTGTGTGGGGAACGGTCCCTCCCATGTGCTGACTCCTGAACCACTCCTGGGAATTATTTGTGTCACACTGACTGATTTGGACCAGTACAAGCCCAGAGTTCACCTATTTAACTATAAAGAGGGTTGTACTACTTAATCTGCTGGTATAAATGCATCCATACTGTTTGCACACATATGTTTGCTAGTTTAAATTACTGGCATAACAAAAGTAGTGAAGATGCATCAACTCAGGCTTTATCTGAGGTAGGTGCCAAGGTGCAAACTTTTTACTCCAGGAGCTAATTCTGTATGTGACCTTCTAGCAGCACATGCTAGAAGGTCATTGAAACGATCCCATCCTTATTGCTGCTGCTGCCCCTGCTATCTAGATTAAATCTGCCACGTTTGTTTTGTGGTGTGGACAGGCCATATGTTCCTTAGAATTTAATTTCCATTTCAAAAATCATTTGGGTGTTTAGCTGTCTTAAACTTCCTGAAAGTCAGCAGAATTAAGGTCACAAAACACTCGGCAAACTTGTGCAAACGCTGCTCAGTGCCTGTCACGGGCTGGCATCCAGGGGACCAGTGCTGCAGCTTGCAGCTGGCCCTGGAGGACTATGCCTGGACCTGTCCGGCTTCAGGGCGGACTCTTGTTGTGTTGACACCCAGGGCAGCCACAGGATTCTATGGTGCTATTAGCAGATCTCTGTATATGAGTTAGGAGCTCACATTCCTGTTGTCAGCCTGCCCTTGCTCACTTTGGTTTAAATCATGGCCCAGTCCTACTTGGAGCAGCTTCAGCCTATGTGGCACTTGGGGCTGTAAACAGCTTGTTAGGTGAGCTTTGCAGCCTATGATAATCCCAGTGTTTTTGATTTGGTGTGCAGGGTAGCTAATTTAAGGGTAATTGGGATCTGCTTACATTACTCCACATGGTTCTCAACAGAGCCACATATCAGGAGGACAAACAGGCCTGCAAACTGCTACCTGTGCATGATCGGATACTTACAGAAACACAGTTCATCACTCCTCTGATGTACTGGTTTTTGTCTGTAGGTCAAGAAGAGGCTTGTCCTTTCCTGGCCCAGTCTTCCTGCCAAGCACAGTTTCCACCTTCAGGACCCATGGAAGGTCCCAGGTGTCTCAGGCACGATGTCAATGTCAGCTGTAGCCAGTATTTCCCTCATTTGCTGCTCAGGGCGGTAGGTGAAGAGTAGTGCATTCAGAAAAAAACTTCACAGGCATACTGAAAACGTGGCTCACTCACTGCTGACTTATGAACACTACCAGCAATGCCCAAAAACCATAAATGGCTACAGCTCAGGACTGTGGTTCTTCATGGGAAAAAAACACCACACCAAAACACTTTTAGTTCACTGCTTGTGTTAGAGCTTGAATCAGAAGGGAGAGTCCTGGCAGCTGAGTGACTCAAATTCATCTTCACGTTGTTACTAAATATAATTATCCTGGCTACTGGCAGTTCTACATTTTTGACTAAGGACTGATGTAGCCTGCTCTTCAGCAAGCATACATTTTTAAGTGGACAAAAATTACTTAACAATAGGAAGTTTTGTTATACTTTTGCATGAAAATCGTCTATGTGTGTCTTTACTTGAAGATCAGCCAAAGGGTCTTTCTCCTTTCCAGATAAATACTTGCACTTTGTAGAGGAGAGGTCACATTTAGGCAAAGTTTAATCCCCAATTTAAAAGTTAAACCATGTGGTAGCAATTACCATATGTGTTTTATTGACTGCCATATTTACTTTAGTGATCTTGGAGCCAAATTCGCTGGATGGTGGGAAAGACTGAAGTACAATCCCCCAAAAAAATCCCCCAAACCAACTCACACAGACCTTTCCTTTTTTTTTTTTTTTTTTACTGTCCATGCTCTGTGTCAAGAATCAAATTTCTGAGATTCATTGAGTATGTCCCTGCTGGCTATTTAAAGGCACCGGTAATTTTGCAGTTATATTGTTCATTTATTATTGTCTTCCAGCACTTCAGAGCAAAATTGTTTAAGTTTCTTGTTCTGCACACTTTACAAAGAATTTGATCCCAAGTTTTTAAAAAATGCTAGGGGGAACATCTTTATGACAGCTATATCCTGCTAATGGACATAGAGATGCATCCTCAGGGAATACTGGGAGTTTCTTTTAATTACCTGCACAACCAGGGTCCAGCTGACTGAACTTTACTCCCTTCTCATTTTTCATTCAGCCTGTATTCCTTTGGGGCCTACTCGTTGCACTCCAATAAATTACATTTGTCAATCTGTTGCAAGCAATGTTTTAACTCATGGGTAGCTGTAGCAATATGTCTGTGTTCAGGTGCCTGCCCTGGTGCTGAAGAGGACATCTGCTGTAGTGTTCAGGTGAACTGAGTTGAGATTGAAGGTAAATTGAGTTGATGAAGCTTGGCCAGGTCTAGTGTCAGTAAGCAAACCTAAGAGTTTCATCCAGGCTGTGAGATCTTATGCATGTAACAAGGTCCTTAGCCCCCTGTATTTTCCGTGTTTGTGTTTTATCCATACAAAGGTTGTTCTTTGGACATGGATTTCCCAAATTTCTTGTGCTCTGTTAAAGTAAAGAAAATAGGAGCATAGATACAGGATAACAGGCAGGCTAGGAAACCTTTGTACCCCAGCTTATTTATGCTGTGTTAATACATTCTTTACTACTTGGATTTTTAAAATTTTCGTGTGGTAAAAACAGAAAGTTCATTTTTTCCAGATGTTAGTTTACCACTTATAAGGTATCCTTTTGGAGGGACTAAACCCACTGCTGAGCACTTTTTGCAAGTAAGCACTGGAAGAGATTTCTTAGGGTCATAACTAAATCTCCTTTACTGAAGATCTTTAGGAACAGCTGCTATGAATGTCACAAGTTCAACAAGCCCAGCTGTGAGTAGAAACTGAGTGATCTCTTGGGGTGCCTGTGTAAGTCAGTCTTATTTAAGTTTTGTGTGAGTTAAAGTGAAAAAAGAAAACCTCAAATCCTTAAGGAAGATACAAGACTAAGCCCATTTTTTCCCTCTTTGGTCTAAAAGTCTGTAGAGTACAAACCTGAAAGAGGGCTCTAGTTATTCTACAACTTTTTTTTTTTTTTTTTGACAAAATAATCTGTGAGAAATTTACCAGAATCAAATACTACCCTTGGAGTGCTGCATAGATATTAAAAACTATGATACTGTAGAGCTGATTACTTCCTTCCTAGTGGCTCTGTTTGCAGTGGCTTTAAGATGTTCAGGGACCATGTCAGAGTTCTTGAAGTTTGTCATCTTCCCACAGAGAAAAGTGCCTACTTCTTTTTCTTCAAATACTGGAGTTCTGACATTAATCGGAATTAATATCACAATAAATCACAATATACAAGACAGATTTTTATGTCCCCTTCCATCTTGTAAGACTAATTTAGCTTTTTACAAGACTGACAGAGTACTATCCACATAAGGACAATGGATCTGGCATCTCACAGAAAAGGGACACTTCTGATTTTTTCAAAGGTATAGTCAAGGCTGTTCACAGATTGTCAAAGGCATGTCCTTGTATCCATTCTGCTTGCTTCAGCTATTTCCGTAATTTTTTAATAGCTAAGATTTACTTGCTTTTCTTCATTAAGATGCTGAAACTAGAGCAACAAACTCATAAAAATGTTGCCAGTACTCACTGCTTGTGCTTCTAATCCTTTCTCAACATGCTTGGATGAGCTCTGCTTGTTCCTTCTGTTGGTTGTCATTGTTTGTGCTGTGTTTGGTGGACATCCAGGAGGGGAAAAAAAAAGAAAAAGAGAGAAAACAGGTCACAGCTGTATAAAACAAATTTTTGAAACAATTGCACATGAAGTACCAGTGGATAACAAGCTAATTAAATTTCCCTGTATGTTTTAACTTCATAGAATAATATATATTGTAATATCTTTCTGGATGTATTGTCCCCATCACTGTAACGATGATGACCTTACAAATATTTGAAAATAGGAATAACTATGGAAAGCTGTTTCTGGCAGATATGCCTTGTGGCAATTTGGAAAACAATCAATAATTTGGGCTTTATAGCTCATCTTTGACAAGGAAGATCTATAGCATGAGCAGTGACATAATGACATTTCTAGAAGGTCAGGTGTTCCTGTGGGCTGCTAAGTGAATTCTGGCTCCACTTTGGAGAGAATTGAAACAGGAGTATAATTAACACCTTTGCTTCTTGATTTCTGGCTTGTGACGTAAAATCTCAGAGAACAGTGTAATCTCTGTAGGTAAAGAATACGTATCTCTAGATTCCCTAGATGGTCACTCTTGCTCTTTGAAAAAGAAAAAAAAATGCTATTTAATGAACACAAGGCTGTCTGTATTTATTTTACAATGGAAGATACAAGGCAGTGGAGAATCTGACTCCTGATATTTTCTCTGTTAGAGATGAATATTCTCTCTGTTTAGAGAAAGTGGAAAGAGGTAAATTTCTGAAGAACATACTGAAGTAATAATAAATTACAGTGAACAAAACTGTGCTGTACCAATAAAGAAATTATTTCTTTCTTTCTTTACTTTTACTTTGTTATGGACAGTTACATCAAGGACAGAAGTGGTGTCACTGGACTGATCAATTTTTTCATGTGCTTCTGGAAGCTACTTTGAGTCATGTTGATACCTTCTCTTTGATTACTATTACATTGAAATTTTCTGATATATCAGGATTTCCAAATGAATCTGTGGAGATGTTGCATACTGATTCCTATTTTAGAAACTGATTCATTAAAGAATGCCATATTCTCTTGGCGTACCCTGAGCAAAACCTGTTACAGAAACTATTGATAGGTATGGTAAAGAAAGGAGCATTTGCCATAATTTTAACCTGGACATGCTTGCATAGGCGTGGGAAAATGAATTTTGCCATTTCTACGGCAAAATAGAGCAGTCCATCCTGCTCTATGGTCAGACAACCTGATTATGTCTGATTTGTAACAGGGGGTGTTATTAATAATGGGTGGTATTAAAAACTAAGAGTTAGTTCTAACACAGATTTATCAAGAGTTATAGTAGGAAGATATGACATACTATATATAGTATATATGTACTGATATACTAAAGTCATGTATCAGGTGTTTTAGAAAAAGCCCTCAGTGGGAGGTTAAATATTTGAGATGCCTACACTGAATTATTCATTGGTATCTTGTGAAGTGGCAACATTAGGTCACCATGGTTAAAGAACAGCTAAGTGACAGTGATAAACAAAAAGAACCCAACTCCATGATTTTGATAATAGATGAGTGCTTAGGCAAAATGGACAAAATGCCTCTCTAAACCCTGATAGGGATGCAAGCTGATTTAATATTGGTGAGTTTTTCTTTGTAGTAAGACTGACGGATCCTGACAGATCACACAGTGCACCTACAAGGCACGTGAGGAAGAGTCATGCAGAAGAATGGTCACATACTTCAGACAACTTCAATGAGAAGCACTTAAATGCTCTTAGACTGTCTTGTGTGGAGGTTAATAATCAACAAGAGCCTGTCACGAATTAATTACAATTATAGAAATAACTACGTTATGTATTTTAACTTCTCAAGGAGATGGCATGCTCTATTTCTGTGCCAAAACTCCCCTAACTGGTGTGTGACACTTGGTCTGAAATGTGTACCTTCTTTGAAGATCAGGACTGCTGTGCAGGCCTTGTTCTAGCCTTTGACCTCCAAAAGCAAGGATTTTCTCTAAGCACAATTATAGTTTTGTTAAAACATCTAAAAAATAAGTTTTAAACAGTTAATTTTAGAAACTTTATTTCAACTAAATTAGGCTTATTTGATTAAATAGATAATTGTGTTCTTAGGGGAAGAATAATATTAGTAGCCAAAGCTAAATGCATATTGTAATTCAGCTATCCAGTAAAAAATGTATGACACCTTATATAAGGTTTTATTCTTCTTTCTTGTGGGTATTTTGCAGTGGACTCTTACTCCCTCCTAGCACCCTCTCATTACAAACAGCCATCTATGAACAGTATTCATAGATGTTCATCCAGACTTTCGACCAAGAGAGAGATCAATGAGAGACAGACAATATCCATCCATCCATCCATCCATCCATCCATCCATCCATCCATCCATCCATCCATCCATCCATCCGTCCATTATCATATCATAGGTTGTGAATTAAGAATTAACACCTCAATTTTGTTTTGACTGTGCAAGTAAGTCAGGCCAGTTATTATCCAAGCACTGCATCTGGATGAACACTGTACTCCAAAGTGGATTTAGATTAAACATATAATGTACAGTTTAGAGTGCAGTGCTCACCTCTATTCATGGCTTTTAGGGCAAATAAGTTCGTCCCTTACACAGGCATTTTTTTATAATGACATTAGCACTTTGAGCAGGTTTGAATGTAATGAAGACACTAGAAACAATCTGTGTTGGTGGTTCATTTTAGGTGTACATCTATTAGTTTTGTATTTACAACTTTAAAAGCTTTTCTATGTTTAAAAAACTGTTTAGACTTTGGATGGCTGAACTCACCACTTGCCAGTGAGGTCAGCCGAAGAGGAAGAGTCTTTTTCCTTTTTAAGTTTACAATAATATACTTGCTGGTTTGTGTGAACTCACTTCATCCATCTCAGTGGTTCTAGTGAAAATATATTACTGGCTTACTTTTATTATTTACAGAAAATTTTGAATTTATCTAATTCCTGTAAACCTTGGAACGCCAGCCTGCACCATGCTCCCCCTGGGAGCTAGCTAGATGCCCTGGTGCTGGGTGTGAGAGGGGCAGCATGAGATGGGTATGCAGAGCCAGGACAGACAGCCATGCCATTTATAAGCTTCTACTCAATCTGAAATTTATTCAGGGCCTTCCCCTCACCTTGCCCTCCTGACAGTTTGTTCCCATATTTAGGACCATTCTCCTAACTTACAGTCTCACCCTGCTCATGGTCAGTTGAAACCCATCTGTTCCTTGTGCCAATGCTGCCTTATTGTCTTCCTTATATGTTCTTCTGCCTCTCTGATAAGCTTTCACCACTGTTGCTTCTGGCCTAGACTTCATGAAATCAGGTCAATAATTATTCTAATCTCCTCTTGGATAACAGAATTTTCATTTTCCTACTATCTTAGCATCTCCTTCTGTACCTTTTCTAAATTTAGTTTATATTTTCTAATCATAGCTGACAAGAAATGTATGTATTTCATGAATTGTGTAACCAGCACTGCAATAGCAGTTATTTTTCCCTTACTCCTCAAACATTTTAAGGCATCATTTCTCTTTATTATATGTAACCTTGCATTGATTGCATATAATTATGATGTCGGAGACCAGACTTTCCAGAACTCTATCCCTGGCTCTCTTCCTACTGCAGTCCATCTTTCTGTCTGAGGTGGGGGGGAGGTGGTGTGAAACTCTGCTACATCTTGCAATATTTGTCACAGAATCACAGAGCAGGTAAGGTTGGAAGGGGCCACAAGGGGATATCTGGTCCAACCCTCCTGCTCAAGCATGTTTGTCCTAGAGAACATCCCACAGAATTGCATCCAGACAGCTCTTGAGTATCTCCAGGAGCTCCATGTCTCTCTTGTGCTGGGGAGCCCAGAACTGGACACAGCACTCCAGATGTGACCTCACCAGGGCTGAGTACGGGGGTAGGATCACCTCCCTTGACCTGCTGCTGCTCTTCCTGGTGGTCCCCAGAACACCATTGACCTTCTTGGCCCCAAGGACACACTGCTGGCTCATGGACAGCTTGTTGTCCAAAAATTAGTAAGGAATGAAAGATTAAGGAGAATGGCAGCATATAGTTCTCCTGGAAAACATAAACTTGCAGTGACAAAAGAAATTTTAAAAAATCTGTTCAGAAAAATGCATCCTAATATCTTCCAAAAATCTCACAGATGCTTGAAAGAAACTTGAATAGTAATTGCAGGGGAAAATGGGGAAAATAGGATGCAGTAAAAATGTTATAATGATCACTTGCTAATTTTGGTTACTTATCCCGTTGGCTCGTTGACCCTGTGCATATTCCTCTGTATTAATCACCATGCATTGTATGTCATAATAGCTAAGAAGACGAGAATTTTCTTATGTTACTGTTTTAGTAAGCTTTACTGGATAATGTCTGAATTCTTTGAAAACCAGTAAAAATCTTCTTGTCAGAGGAGTTTTAGAACATATATTTTTTTCTTGCCTGGTTAATTGTGTGTAGCACAAGGAAAGTAATGTCACCTTAGCTAGTTATATTATAACTTACACTTACAAGTAATATTATGTTCCATGTGGAGATTATCTGAGGTTCTGAGTGAAATAGATGGACAATGAAAAAATTATATCGGTCTTTCAATAAGACTATTATGCTTTGATAGTTGTGGCTTTTCATTCAAAATTGTGCAGAATAACTGCAGTTTATTGTGCCCTAGAGACTCATTAAGGATGTTTCAGTAGACACTGGTGAAAATCTGATGTTTAAATCTACCCTCGACTTTAGAATGATATTCTAATTTAGTCAAAGTCCACAGTTTCCAGTTGTGTGCAGTTTGTAAGCTGAAGAATGCATAGTGTAAATATATTCAGCAAAAAGTATTCCATAATGGACTTTTGAAAAACACTGTAGTCCAGTAACAATAACTCCTTTTGAATGGTGAATCAATACGCACATAGAACTTTGCACTAGGAGTGTATCCTTCTCTTTTTGCGTCTGTGAATTGAGAAAATTAGATGAGAACAGTGTGCACTCTGCAAAGTTTTTCTAGGCCAAATTTGTCTTCTTCAAAAAGAATGGAAACTTAGCCTTGATCCTGGAGCAGAAATTATAAACTGAAATATAGAATAATCAAGATTATACTCAAAAAGCAGAAAGATGTTTCAGACTGTAAACCCTATGGTAATATATCTGCAACCTCTGGCCAAGAGCTCTGCTGTGGAGGTGCCCCTGAGGGGGATGGGCCATGGGAGTGGAAGCGTGGTCAGGTTACATGGGGTTTCCAAGCTCCTTGATCCTATTGTGTCTAAATTCTGTTCCTCATTGGTCTTTTCAAATGTAACTCCTCCCAGTGAATCCTGTACTTAAGTGGGTGTTCACATGATTTTGGGCAGTTGTTGTAGTCAGTCCGTGCCAGGCCCAGCCATGAGGCTGTGAGAAAATAAAGAGCATTTATGAACATCTGTCAAGATTATTGTTCCTGATTCTTTCCACGGGCCAAAGCTGTTTTTCAGGGAAGGTTGCAGGCTAACCCCACTGCTACACTCTGCTCTGGTAACTTCCTCGCTCAGACAGGACTTGCTGAGGTCTTCTCAGTGGTCTAAGGAGAGACTCAGTAAGGAAAAGTCGTTTCTGGCTAACACTGAGAAGATGCTTCATGAGTTAAAGACTGGGCCTGCAAAGAACCCATTCCTTGAATCCAGTGGTTTAGACTGATACTGTTTGTGGGTTTAGCAATAGTAGTTTTCAGACATACCAATCTCTCTGTCGCAAGGTATTTCCTGCAGTGTCTCTTGACCTGCTTGCTTAGTTTAACCTATTTCTATGTTGATATGGGAGGCTCAAACTCCCAGACCAGCTTCTTAGCATATGTGCATGTGCCACATTAGAAAGAAAGAGTGAATATCTGCTCTCTGAGAACTCAGCTTGCCTAGCTGAGTTTAAATCTAAAATGTCTTTAGTATTGAGGGAAGAAAGCACCTTTGTGTTTTGTCACTTTTCTCGAGAGCTTTTCTCTAGAGCTCTAGATAAGCTACTGTCTATGACCTTTTTCAGCTTGATCAATTCTGCAAGGTTAATTTGAAAAATGATCCCACAAAATTCTTCTCTGGACTACACATACACACTTCAATAACAGCTGGACTTCCATTAACAACTGAAATAAATGTGCTGACTTTTTTTTTTTTTTTGCAGAAATCCCCACCTTTTTTAAACAAATTGTCGAAGAATGGCCCTCTTGTCTGTAGAGACAAAAGACATGGTCGGTCCCCTGCTTCGTACAGAAACTATAGCATTAGTAATTACTGGTAATACATGAAAAATACATACCAGTTTTAGAAGTCAAGAGCACATAGTGGTGCAAATGTCCCCAAATGAGGAATGTGATGGTTGCTGTGATAGTTGTGCTAATAACTGTGCATCGGTAAGTTCCTACCAAATTTTCTCCCTTATCAGGTCTATGTGAAATATGAACAATTTTCTCCTGAAAATAAAGTCAAAAGATTCTAATTATGTTCTTTTGAAAGAAAACTTACACATTAAAATGGACAGGGGGCAAAAAATCTCAATAACTATCCTTGTTAATAAAAGGATAGCTCTATATGAAGTGTTTCTGAAGAGGCATGCTACAGGCCAGACATGGACAAGCTATTATCCACAGCGTTGCCAAGCAACTCTACCTTGCATTCTTAAAATTAAAATGATTTCTCTTTCATTTTGCAGAGCAACAGGGTTGAAAGGGAGGGGTTACATAAGGCCTTCAAGAGGAAAAAGGAGCTGGAACTTTGTACGGTTACTTATTTTCTGTGTAATTGAGTAACACATGAGCATTCTTGTTCTGTAGCACAAAGATTCATTTATAGTGGCCGTGACTGTGAAGTGTGAGCAGGTGTGTATATCAGATGGAGCACACCAGTGTTTCAAATTACAAAATAGGTATTTTGGGCATTTTTGGGGGTTGTTTTTGGAGTTATTTTTTGTAATCACCAGATTTTTCTGTGCTAGCACTGTTATCTATCATGCATCTCATGCTGGAAAGGGGTTTACAGTGCTAACAAGTGACTAACAAAGCAAAGACAAGAACAGCTGATCACTCCTCATCATCATCATAAGGCATCAGCTGCAGTCCAGAGGACTGGCTCCTCCACAGCTACCTGAAAAAATCAACTAATGAAGTCCCTGGATGAGGGATGACACACTTACTCCACTAGAACTTGAAGAGTGACATTTTCTTGGCTTGAGAGGAATGCAGGTTTCCATAGGGAGTTTGGGAGATTTGGGAGAAATGACATTAATATTTAGCTGTACAAAGGTGATCTCTTATGAATTTCTAGAGACAAAAAACTATAAAGAGACCCCAGAAACCTCCCACATGCTGGAGGTCAAGTTCAGCTGTGGATTGACACACTGACTTTCAGGAACAGTAGTTGCCTGCACATGACACAGATGTCTAAGCTCCTAGGATGGAAATGGTACAATGATCGACTCTAGTGACATATCCAGCTCATCCTCAAAGGATGGTGCAGATGGCAGTGTTTTATCACCTGAACAGATGTCTTTAGGCTTCTCTGTCTTTATTGTGGCCTTGTTATAGACAACTACATGAAGATACAGATCACTGATGGTAATGAGAACTTAGATGTATAGCATACAGGCTGATATCCATGTCAGGATACCTGATGCTGTCTGAAACTTAGGCCTAATGCTCCCCACATATGATAATTCACTTGTCTAAATATTGGCACTTACTCCCATTTCAGCTCTTTGGAGGTATCCGTCTGGCTGCTACATGCCAGGATACAGCCCTATGCTCACAGCCATTTCCACAAGCCTCACCTCCACATCTTGGACTACACATGATCTCTGAAGTGATGCTGGATGTCTTTGTTCAGGCAGAGGTCTCCATGGCACCCAGTGCTTTGCTCCACATATACCCTTGTACCCATTCCCTAAGGGTCCAACCAGTGCAGTTGTAAAGCAAATGAATGGATGCATCTCACATGTTTCAGAGGTTTCAAGGGTAGATGCAGGTTTCAGTTTCCAGACAGAGCTTTCTAGGACCATTTCAGATATCCAGTATCATCTGAAATTTCTGCTAATTTCTTCAGTTAGGTATAATGCAGGACCTACAGAAGGACAGGTCTTGAAACAAGGTGAGATAATTTGGTAGATTTGAAATGGTAATAGCCATCTTTTTTTGGTAACTGAATTTCATCCTAGGTGTCTATATCTAGGCTGCTCACCTCATACTTTTTTTATACTCTATAGAGGGAAACAGGCCCTTAGAGACATAATAAAAATATAAAATCTGCATATAAATGTCTGTTCTGCATAGCTCGAATCTAGACATGCATTGTAAATGTCTAAAGCAAGGCAAAATTTAGGTGGCTGGAGTTCCCCTCTCAGTTTCATCTTAACTGTAAAGCAAGGATGTCACTAGAAAATAAGGTTACATCTGCATTCTGTTTCATGAGGAAACACTGCTTAAGGAAAATAAACATACATTGTACATATTTGTAACACCAATACCTACAGCTTGTTCAAACCTAGGTGTACTTTCATGTGAAGATTTTTTAAAACACAAAACATAGACTAAGAGCTTGCACAAGATGTTTTCAAATGCGGCTCTAGATCTATTTATTTTGATAAAGAGGAATAAAGATGTCTGAAGAGGTGATAATGTAAGAATCACCTATGGTTTTCATGACTATATAAATGTTACTGTTCAGCCAATTATGCACTGGAGAGGTTAATAACCTCTAAAACAGTGAGCTAATAAAGCTTAATAGTCTAAGATAGAGTGACATTTCTTATACTGACATTATGCCATGCTCTGAGCCACCGTGTTGCTTGCACTGTTGGTAAAGGTGAAAATTATTCCTGATCTCATTCCTCTAAAGTTTGTTTCTGTGGTGATGTTTAAGCAAGCATCATTAGTGAGGCATGAGGTGAGAATAAGTGTGAAGCAGTGTATTTTTCACAGTAGATGGCAGGATTTCTGGGTGTGAAGGGATTGTATTGCCTGAATGTCACATAAGCATAGAATATCTCTAGATGGAAAGGACACAAAAGGATCATCAAATACAACTCCCTCCTCCTTGCAGGGCTGGGTAAAAGTAAACCATGCTAGTAAAAGCATCATCCAGACACTCTTTGACCTCTGTTGCTCTGACCACTTCTTTGTGGATGCTGTTCCAGTGACAGACCAAATTTTTTCTTACAAACAACACAGCCATAACTGAGGTGGTTTTTCTCAACAGTTTTTCAGGTCTGTGTGTTTTCTGCAGAGCCGTATAGAAAGTAATCTGAGGTTAACCCCTTTTCATTTGTGAAGATAAGCAGAACATTTCTACCTTGTCAGAAACTGTTAAAGTATAGAGGGGACTTCCATGACCTTCTCTGATTACAAGCTGGAGACCCTTATTGCATTTTGTTTCCCATCCAGCTGAGTGAGAGGAAAATTACAGATACAGCCCAGTTGGGACCAAGGTCCTAAAAGGGAACAATAGTGGGAAAGGAGTGTTAATGTAATAAAAGTTAAGAAACACCATTATAATGCAGCAGTACTTGGTATAATTAGGAAAGCTTCTGTCCACTAGCACCAAAAAAATCTCTTGACATTGTTTTGGTTTTTTTTTTGTGCTCTGAAAAGAAGACCAATGAATGTGATTGATTCTCTTACAATTTATTTGATATATGTTCTCAGTCTGATTTATAAAATGCACCACATTCTTTGAGCTGGGCTGGAACCCTGAGTCTTAATTAATGCCAGTGCATCTTGTTTAGAAACATCCTGGGGCCAGAAAGCTCCCTTATATATTATTTAAATGTTCCTCTTTTTGCTCATTGTCCTATCTTGTCTTCGTGACTTTAATGAAACACTTGGGTGCCCAGTAGAGATAATAAATTGTATGACATTTGCAAATGCCAGTTTAACAAACATCTCTGGATATCCTGGCTATTTTCACTGGCTTGTCTTAACATTAGAAGAATGAAAAGCAGCTGCTCTTTACCAGTTACAGCTTATGAACAGATATAACCCGATGAACAGCAGATATGCTATTCTCCTGACTGTCAGGTAATACAGCTTGCCTAGCTAGACGGTTTCCTTTTCCATCAAAATTACAGAGTTCATATTTTTTCTCAGATTACTTCTTCCAAGTACTGTGGCTTATTTTACTTGGCTTTCATAAGCCTTAGATTTCAATACTTTCTAGCAGTTAATTTTTTTGTTGTTTTTCATTTTCATTACAAAAAAAAAGCGCTTTTCCCCCCCCAAAGTCTATTTTTTTTTCCTTATTTTCACTCGTACCTCTCTGATGCACTAAAGCAAGATTTCACTTCTCCAGCCTAGGCTGCTCAGGTGTAGGCATAAGCAGCATAGTCACTTCTTCAGGCTCTGAGAACAAGACTTAGCCTTCTCTGTTTACATTAATTCCATTCCTTGGACAGCAAAGGTGATTCTAACTTCCCATAATAAAACAAGGCAGACTGAAAGGTCAGTGCTGCTCATCAGAATAAACACCATGTCTTAATATTTTTAATAGAAAATATATCAAATCAAAGACCTTTTACAGGACAGTTGCCATTGAATGCCTAGAGGGAAAGAGGAAGTGTTGAAATGCTGAGGGAAAAGGGATTTCTGTGGCTTCCTTCTGATGGATATACTACAGTGTTGCTGGCGATGCTGGGAGAGGAATATGAGAGGTGACTTAGCTTTTACAGTTTAACATTTGGGAGTGTTTGCCAGTTGGTAGAGAAATAAACATGAATGAAACAGAGAGAGTGGAAATGTGACGGAACATGAAGGAACCTGTCACTTGGCACAAGGGAGTATCAGAAATTGTAAGAACTAACACGAAAAAGAAGGAAAATTTAGGGAAATGATGCTTAAAAAAAGGTTCCAATAAAAGAAAGGATTATCTCAGATACTGTTCCCCTTCATGCTGCTGCAGAAGTATTATTCTAATGAGGTCTCTGGCATCCTTTAAAAGCACAAGAAGTAACTAATATTTTTATAATTCACTCAGAGAGAAAAGGAGCAAGGAGATTATATGACCCAGGACAGCAGCAGAGGGCACTGGCTGGGGAGATGGGATATAACTTGTAATATAACTTGTAATTCTTGGGTTCCCAACAGATCTCACCCTCTTATGTCTGAAAAACACAACAGGGAGATTTAAAAAGAGGGATGGAAATAATGATGGGTATTTCCTAACAACTGAGTGCCTCTTTTAGAAGGCCTACTCATGTTCTTTTTGCATATCTTCCTGTTGACAGCTGTGTTTCTGTTCAACCTAACACTCTTTTTGAGAATATATCAGTTACATGACGAAGAACAAAGGAGCAAGAGGAAGACACAGACCTTGCTTTTGCTCTTTTGTTAATCATAGCTTGTTAACTGCACAAAATTTCATCATCCCATTCAACTTCCCAGGTGGGACTTGTCATGGGTTAACCCCAGCCTGAAGTTTTAGTTGAGAATTCCAGCAGTCCATCCCAAGGTTAATGCTGCTCTGTGTTCTGCTACTGCTGATAAGCGGGGAGGGGGGCACCCCTCCTCCTCCTGTTTGTCAGGTTTCTTTGGAGAGAAATGGAGCTAAGGAAGTGATGCTGCTGCTAAAATGCTGCGGTCACTTCCTCCAAAACTTATTAGAGCCAATCAATCGATTGATTTGAGTATTGACAGCTTTATGGAACCACTCAAAAATAGTTAACGCCTTGTGAATGCCATTTTTTAAAAGACAAACAGGCGGGGATAGCTCTCTTGCTCTTCCGGCCTGAACACAGGTAACCTGGGGCCCGGCCGCTGGGCCCTGCAGGCCAGGGCCGGGCCCAGCCCGGGGCCAGGGCCGCTCGGCCAGAAGGGCTGGGCCCGGCTGTGGCTCCGTGCGATTCCCCCTCTGCTCCGGCCTTTGAGATGTAACTCCACACCAGCTCCGGCCGCCGCTGGCAGAAGAAATAAG
>VYXC01013167.1:1338839-1359551 GCA_013397175.1 Platysteira castanea
GTACCCCAGTGGCTGAATGTGAACCCTCGAAACCAGTCGTGGGAAAGCTGTCATCGAGGGAAAGGGACTCACACCTGCCAACAGATACCCGGGCAGCTCTTGGTGCCATAAAAAATTGTCCTCATAGTAAAGTACCACAGCAACAAAAGAAACTTCTCTCATTGCATGGACTGATGAAAAGTTGTTTTAAAGTGGTCAGCTAACTGAAATGAGTCTCAGTTTGTGTCTTTACATTGGATAAATAGGGGGAGGTGCTGAAAGGAGAAAGGAAATGTTTTTGGTTGTTTTTTCTCTTAATTCCTTCTTATTTCTTTTTACTTTTAGTTTTAGTAATAAAATTCATTGCATTCATTAAAGTGTAGTGCCTGCTTTGTATTCCTCCCTAATTCTTATCTCACAAGAGGGACAAATGCAAACCAACCCACTACAGGACTGATCTTGGAACAAGCAAGTTCAATGCTATTGACGTCAATGGCTTTACAGACAAAAAAACCTGTTGTGCTTTTCCCTCTGTGTCTAGAAAAATGTGTTTTCAGGAGTATATGAGTTGATAGGAATCAGGATAAATTTTACTGAAATGGCTGTGGGTAAATGCTGAAATTACACTTGTTAAAAAAATAAAATAAAAATAATTGTCATATCATGTTCATTATGTTAAACATTCTGTCTTTGAAAAAGTCTGGCACACCACTTCTGTGTGGCAAACCAAATTTTGGGAAATAACAATCTTTTACAGGAGCCTGCTGTGAGTATACTGAGTCCAAATACAAAATTCAGGGAGAGAATGCAAAATCTGTATTTTAGACTCCTGACTGTGATCTACAAACTGCCTCCCTAAAGCTCTTTTGGCTTTTATTTATCATCCAAGTTAGATGATGCAGGTTTTGTTTGTTTGTTTTAATTTTCTTTATTGGATTACACAGTTACTTTCCATTCTGTCTCTTAAGTGAGGTGACCTGTTTCCACCATGTTCTAAACTTTGTGATTCCCTTGTGATATTCATTGATGGAAAGACAAAGCAGGAACACAGAACTCTGTAAATTCTCCATATTAGAAAAATCCATCAATCCATGGAGAGCAGAGCTGTCTGTAATAGATAAAGTCTAAGCAGACTAATTCACATGTGTGTTTTGTAGAATTTTGCAGCATTTCTCTTCAGAAAAGCAAACAGCTTTATTTTGCCTCCGGAATGAATGTAATGATTCCGCTCTAGAGTTGAAAAGCCTGGGTAATTAAATTGCATCCAATTTGAATGGTTTTTTTGTATGAAGAGCTGCATCTTACAGAGTTGGGATTGAACAATTTGTTTGCAAAGTATGTTCAACTGCTTTTTTACTTAAAAGAAGAGGAAAAACTCTGCAGAGGACATCCCCCCAGAATTCAAGGAGGGAGTGAAAGCTGAGTGTGTCCCTGCTACCCTCCCAAAGACATTACCTTTTGCATCCAGAAAACTCCCCAGGGTGGCAAGAAAAAGCAGAATCATGACTTATAAGAGTAACTGTTTGAGGCTTAAAAACCAAGAACCTTTAGAGTTTGCAGCTGTTGGGTAACACAGCCACTCCCGTGGGCACTGGGGAGTATGTGCACAAGAGCCCAAGCTGGATGTACACAGAATCAGATCTTACCTCCCAGCCTGGTTTTAGCATCTTGTGGCTATAAATGCACCATTTAACTTTGGACCTGAGTAAAGAATTTATGATATGCCCTCTCTGTGGCTGCTAGCTCAAACACACAACTGCTCTAAGGCAGAAATACACCTGTCAGACTAGAACTAGTTCCAGTTCTCACTCCATCTCCCTGAGAAGCTTTTTTTTTGTGAAAAGCAGTAGGTAGGTGGAGGTAGCTCCTTTTGATCCCCTCTCATCTTCTCAAGGCACAGTTTGAGCTATTAATGAACCCAGGTCTTCAGTGGTAATAAGCAGAGATGTCTCTACCCAATAGGACTTATGTATTCCTCTTCCCATCATCAGTGCCAGAATTCTAGTAAGAAACCTAAAATTATTGTTTTACAGCTCTTTATGAGGGCCTTTCTTCATTTCATCTTCACAGCCACATAAGTTTGTACTGAATTCCCAGTGTGCAGAAGAAAGATAGGATATATTTCAGTGGTACCTTGATCTTCTAGGGCCCATTTAATTTTCCTGCAACTTCCTCTTCACATTTCCCAAAGAGAACGCTAATAATTCAAACGCTGTTTTTGTGACTATTTATATTTAGTATGTTATGAGCTCAGAATACAGCTTCACGTATTCAAATATGCTCCTAACCAAAGGCAAGAAACATGCCAATTAAAAAATAGTACATTCTCATTTGATCACTTAGTGATAGGAGCAGGACATTAAGACAATGCCCACTACTACAAAAATTATAAAATTTGGAAATCTGGCAATGTAGTTAAAGCATTGAGCAAATGTAACCATTTGTTCTTTTCCTTTTTTNTTCTTTTTTAATTTTCTCCTGAAAGTGGGATGAATATAATTGAAATATAAATTTTAAATGAAGAGAAATTTCATCCAAGACATAAGGCTTAGCTTGGATTGCCCTGTGTGCATCTTGAAAAAGTGTCTTGAGTAAACATTTCTGTGTAACCTGCTTTAGGTGACCCTGCCTTGGCAGGAGGGTTGGACTCTTCAGAGGTCCCTTTCAAACCTAACAATTCTGAGATTCTGTGATTCTGTGAATATGAATTAACCACTGCTCCCACTGCCATACTAATGTGACATGCAGATAGAGCACTCCATTGTGACATGGCAACTCTTCTGTACGATCTCATACAATAATATTTTTTCTTATGAAAGCGACTTTGATGTTTGGATGTTATTTTTATAACTATTCATCAGCTTTTCTTCATACTGATTACACTTAATACATACCAAAATTGTTTCCAGGCAAGTACTAATTAAAGCTATCTTTATGGACAAATAGGAGAACAGAAAGAAAAACAGTCTAAGTAGAGAGTTTTGCCTTTAACCCTTTCATACACATCTGGGAAGTGTCTTCAGGGTTTCATGAGGAAAATTTGATAGCACTTGTCTTTATTGCTTTGTTGTTGGAAGCACATTAACATCAACTGATTATAATGCCCTAATAATGTTAGTACACCAGAATTAATATCCTTATTTAAGTGGAGGAGAAACAGCTAAGTCACCACAAAAAACCTGATTTCAGTAATTTCAGACACACATTCTGCTCTTCAGGTTTGGGAAAAAACAAGGTGAAATTATAAAAAAAATTTGAAATACTGAGAATGTTTCTCCTCACTTTACTCAGAGCTGAAATGGCACTGAAATGGGATTTTTTTTGTGCTGCTCAAAGCAGAAATTCTGCTTAGTTTACATAATTTAATGTATCACTTCTGTAATTATCATTTCAGTTTTCATCCTGATTTTATAAACATGTGTGACTTACAAGATTCTGGCGTGTAGCTGTCTGTGTGTGATTCGGACAACTTTCAAACTTTGGATCAAAGTCTTTCATGCTGGCATTCCTACAGTTATCAAAATAGGAGCTCAAGTGGAGAAGAGATATACTTTATTTTGTTTTCCCATGGAAGCAAGGCTAAAATAAGACTTCAGGTCTATTTCCTCATCATAGAATCAAGATATGCTTGGCTATATAATTTTTTCACCATTTTACTCCTACGTGGTTGTTCCAGGACTTGTTTATTCTATGCCTATCAACCTTTGAATGGTACACATAAATATCATTGAATCATAGAACCATAAAATATGCTGAAGGGATCCCTCAGGATCCATCAGGATCATCTAGTCCAACTCCTGGCCCTGCACAGGACAACCCAAGAGTCACACTATGTGCCTGAGAGCATTGTCCAAACACTTCTTGAATTCTGTCAGGCTTGGTGCCATGATCACCTCCCTGGGGGAGTTTGTTCCAGTGCCCAACCACCCTCTGGGTGAAAAATTTTACCTAATACTCTTTAACCTAAACTCCCCCTGACTCAATTTGGTGTTGTTTCCTCAGGCCCTGTCAGTGGTCACGAGAGTGAAGAGATTGGTACTTGCCTCTCTACTTCGCCTCAGGAGATCACGATGAGGTCTCCCCTCAGTCTCCTCTTCTCCAGGCTGAACAGACCAAGTGACCTCAGATGCTCCTCACACAGCTTCCTGTCAAGGCCCTTCACCATCATTGTGTCCCTCTTTTGAAACCTCTCTAATAGCTTAATGTCTTTTTTAAATTGTGGCACCCAAAACTGCACACAATATTCAAGGTGAGGCTGCACCAGTGCAGAGCAAAGAGGGACAATCCCTTCCCTTGCCCGGCTGGTGATGCTGTGCCTGATACCCCCCAGGACAGGCTTGGTCCTCTTGGCTGCCAGGGCACTGCTGACTCATGTTCAACTTGCCATCAACCAGGACCCCCAGGTCCCTTTCCACAGTGCTGCTCTCCATCCAGCGTGAAGAACCCTGCACTTTCCTTGTTAAATTTCATGTGGCTGGTGATTGTCCATCTCTAATTTGTTGAGGTCTCTCTGCAGGACCTCTCTGCCCTTGAGGGAGTCGACAGCTAGTCCTGACAATTCAATGTCGTCATCAGTGAGAGTGTCCTTAGATCACACTGAGTTCACCAGGTCTTACACACAGGGTATCTTGAATAAGTTAGGCGTAAAAGGACACCAAATGAAGGGGACTATTTGCTTCTTCTTTGTGCTTCTGAGTGACACAAAATTCATGTTGGCAATGGCTTGCTCCAAAGCTATGTTAGTGTGGGCAAAATTATTTCAGCCACGGGAGCAGCCAGGTTTATGCTGAATATGCATGTCTTCTTAATGTCATGGCTGGATTGATGTGGACAAATTGGCTTGGACAATCAAATTTGCCTGAAACAGGCCAGTCCTACAAAGCCTAGGGGTTTTTTTAGACACGTTGTTATGGTTGACTCTGAGTCTGCCTGCCTTTTATGCTGTTGCTTATGCTCAGATCAGTAAATAACTGGCAGTGGGCAGGTTGTTACTGCAGGTTTACAGAAGACCTTGAAATGAGACACCTGAATTTAAATGCTGACAGTATTTTAAGACTTGTGGGTATTCGCTAGAGATAAAATGGAAATACATGGAAAATGTAAAACCTTTGCAATTACCCATTCTTGAGTGGAAAACAGTATTTATTTTGGTCTTTAATTCAGCCATACAGCTAAACCCAAAATGAAGAAATATCTTAAAAGAGCTTAGCCTTGACACAGACTATCTGAATTACATGAAAGGTATACATGTGTTTAAGGATTTTATTACAGTGAAATGACAGCATGCAGTAGGATTGGACCAATATTTCTCCAAGCTACAAATGTAAGACTCCTCTTGGCAAGGTCATGATATAAAAATGAAACCTCAACAAGTTTTTCTAAACAGATGAGATGAAACTGGAAAGTGGAAACAGAAACTAGTTGTATTTAGTATGGGTCAATATGTTATGATCTGAGAGAAATATAAGTACATGCTAGGACTGTGTGAGGTAATATGAAATAAGCCATGAACTTTGAATAATTTATTTAACTTACAAAAAATGATGAAATGATGGATGGCTCTGATTTAATCATGTATTTTTTTATTTTATATGCCAGTTATTGCTCTAAGTAATTGAAGAAATAAATAACCAGCTGAAAGCCTTTAACATACTCTACACTACTTATATATCTACCTTTTCTACTTTTCCCCCTGCTATGGAAAACTAATCTTTTGCCTTTCTTTGAACAGATAAACTCAGTGAACTTGAAGATTTCTTTTATTTTTAGCCTGAAGTTCAATTTCTCTTTCTGCCAAAAATAAGTTAACTGAAGAGATGTATGATTCTCTAAATACCTCAGGTATATATCATTTTCTTCTTCATCCAGTAACCTTTTCTTTTCTGTTTGGGTCTATGTGCACAACTCTTATCTAAACGCTAATATATTTGGGTTGATGCAATTATCTGGAGAAAAACAAAAATAAATATAATCAATACATCTGATGCTGGCAATGGGCATGGGGCTAAACCCTTGAAGATATACAGAACTCTTCAATAATCCCCTTTGGTCAATATACTCTTGTTCTCAGATAAAATCACCCTAACTCAGCCAAGGACTTGACACTTATAAAGTCTCTCTCAGTTCTTAAAAATAGGGCTTTGATGAGATAAAATTCATATGCAGAGCTTGTGCTGCCTCTGTGTACATAAACATATCTGTCTGGTACGTTGAAAAGCCTGTGTTACTTTAATGTTTTATTGCCTGGAGTTCAGATGGTTATGAGGACTTGTATAGAAACAGCCCTAGAGTAAGCCTGACCAGCATTATTTATTAGCCAGACCTTACAGTAAAACATCATATATTACTCTGATGTGGCCAACGAAATCATGGCAGAAGAGTACTAGGATCCCCTTCTCTTTTATTATGTGTCTTTATATAGTCTAGCAAATTTTCAGTGGCAAAACAAATAATTTACATTATTTCAGATGCAAATGCCTTCATTTGCATCCTGACAGCTGACCTCATCTTTAAACAGTTTACTGAACTGAGACTCCTGCGGAACTATGTCAGTATTTGCTGCCCTCTGAATATGTAGATGTCCTGTACCTGTCCTGTGCTTACTGCATGGATGGACATGGAATCATGGCAAATGTGTTATGTGAAATTGCACATCAAGACACACAACTTGCCTAAACAGAAAAGGTCATTTAATTATTATCTTTTGCTGAGGTGATTATGGACTTCTGAGTGGGTGCTGATTTAAATATTTGCCTCATTTGCTATAAAGATTGTGAATTTACATAAATCGTTGCTGGTATGTCTTTGCTTACCTTTTGTACATTCTTTTTTAAAAGCTTTTCTACATTAACCATCAGTTATTTCAGAAAATAATTGCACCATCGTTACACTCATAATAAAACACCTCAGTGAAGAGCTCTGATGGCCTGCTGTCTTTGCTAATTGTGTTCACAAGCATTGTGGCTTTCAATATTTTCTGAACATTTTCTCACATGTTTAAAAACAATACAGGCCAATATCTGTTTATCCTTAAGTGGCTGAGAAGGTTGAAACAAATTATTTAGTCGTTTTTAAAGTCACAGATGGCTGTAGGGTAAACAACCTGTGAATTAATAGGTGTCCTGTTCTGACCAAGACAGGGTTAATTTTTGCAGCAGCCAGGAGGAGGCATGGCCAGGACCTGGAGGTTATTCTATACCACCTCATGTCATTTCCTGGGGATGGGAGAAAGGGTCCCTTCTGGGTTGGGGCAGCGTGGTGACGGTTTTACATTGTTGGGGTCTGTATGGAATAGTGGTGAGCACTTGCAAATGGATCATTTGCCTCTCTTGTACACCTTTGCTATTAATATTGCTGCTGAATACGGTTCATTTTCTTACCTCATTGCTCATTCCAGTAAACTGTTCTAATCCCAACACTTTGTCCTTTACCTTTTGTACCTCCAATTTTCCTCTCCAGCCACCTGTGAGGGAAGGGAGAGGGAGATGGGGGAGTGAGCAAACTGTGTGTGGTTGGGAGTAGTTTCACTGCAAACACTAAATTGGAGAATACAATTCCTAAACAGCAACAATAAATTAAAGGGAAGACTCAGAACCTACAAGAATAAACCACCTCATTTCTTTTCTATAATGTGCTACTTATCTTCAGGTGAGATATTAAGAGGAATAATAATGAAACTAGTTAAAAAAAAAAAGCAATTTTGTTTGCAAGATGTATTATTCTTGCTGGTTTTCTGCAAAACAATTTTTTTCCAGTGAAAGAACTGCAATTTGTCCTCTGACACTTCCTATTCTGGTCTCTCCTGGTTCTTAAATATTGCAGCACTGCATATTTAGCTTTTAAAGACGATATAATTCGACTCCTTTAATTGATGAGTTTGCTTAAATCTATTCCAAAGCTGTAGTGGAAACTTGACTCTAAACTAGGCAGAATTACATCAACAGTTTAAATAAATCAGTATGAAGACGATTTATTTTTTTAGCTTTACATTTAGCAGTTTAAAATTAATTCTAATATTAGATTAAATATTTTAAAGTCGATTATAGGAATAATGATTTGAGAAATGTCCTTTTACTAGCTTAAAGCTACAACTCTAATCTATTTTGTCTCCAGATTGTCCTTACATAAATGATTGCTTAATTCAATAATTTTTTTTTACATTATTATGCCTGTCTTCTACCAGCCTGAAGTCTGTGCAGGTTGGTTATATTTTCAAAAGAGTAATTATGTTATTGATACTGGTGTGAATAATCAAATGGCCCTACATTGTATACAACACTTAATGGAAACATGCTATTCAAGCTAGCAAAAATGCTGAGACCTACAAGAGTGCACTGAGAGATGGAAAGCTGAATAGTTTATCCTTGAAAGGGAAAGAAGGCTATTACTTTGAGAAATTACATTTCTCCTTTCACTCTCTCTCGTGATGGTGCTCCTATTAACATCAAAGGAAAGGCTCCTATTGGCTTTAGTGAGAGCATACTGGAGCTTTGTCATACCTGTGAGTCTCTGAAATAGAATAAATCTTCCTCTCTCATTACTTTAGAGCTGGCTGATTTGTAAGTCCTGAGTTCTACTGTCATCTGCCGTGCCATGCAATCCAAATATCACCAAAGCACTTGTACTAGCTCCAAGCTAGTATCCAAGCTCAGCATCTCAAAAGAAATTTGTGCTATGGGCAAAATGCCAGATGGGGACACAATGGATGGAACAAGATTTATAGTGCTCCTTAGTGAAATCCAAGGCACAATTACCAAGAACTGGAGGCAGGAGACAGAGAGAACCGAGGGTAGGTCTAAGCAGCAGGTCCATTTTTTGTGAAATTAAAGAGATTAATTGGAATAAAAATAAGAACCAAACTGGGGATGGATTATTGCTGATGGATAAGGGAAAAAAAAAAAAGAAAAGAGAATTTGTTAGTATGTACTCATCTTTATATAAAGAAACTACTCACAAGTTCCAATATAGCACTTTAAATACACACTATATGTTCAATCAGTTCCAGCTGGAGTAAATCCATTTATTCTCAGGTTCGCAAACCTAACCTGATGTGTAGTTTTTTGTTGAGCCATATACTAAAAGGAAACATTTCCAAGACAATAGAACTCAGAGACCGCATAGAGGAAAAATAGAATATTGCAAGCTATTGCTAGTTGTACAGAATAAGAAACAGCAAAATGAACCATACTGGGGAGGAGCAATGATTACAACTCTCTGACCCACTGCAACAACATTAAGCTAATTCAGCACTGAATTTTAATTCCTTGAGAAAAGATAAATGGGGTGGGAAATATAAATTATTCACTAGAATTTCTGCATGCATATTATTTCTGCACTGCATTTTCAGCTACCCTATAGTGTTCACTGTAAAAGGTGAAGTCTATTACATCCTCCTAAGTGTCCCTCAAAACACCATCAGAACAGTAGGTTTTAACAAATTTATCTATTCTGCTGGAAATACCTTTCATGAGGACTTCTTATAAGAGTGAATAGAAATAACCTGGAACAGAGGAGATTGCCTCCTTTTGCACTGGGCAGAAGGTTAGACTAGACATTACAAAAAAAGTATTCACTAAAATAGTGGTCAGATATTAGAACAGGCTGCCCAAAGAAGATGGAATTTCCACCCCTGGAAGTGTTCAACAGGTATGTGGACGTGTCACTTGAACAGATGGTTTAGTGGTAAACACAGTGGTGCTGGGTTAATAGTTGGACTCAATGATCTTAAAAGTCTTTTCCAAACTTAATGATTCCCTGATTCCATGACAGAAGGCTTTTTCTGTAAGTTTTCTTCCTATTCAATTATTTCAAAATTCATTATTTGAGACAATGGAGCAATTTAATAAATTAGAATTCTTGTAAGAATAAGAGTTGAAAAAGTGGGCTCCTTGGGCTTGAAACTTGACATTTGGCAAGATGATGTCTAATATTGAATCCACTTGTTTCTTCAGTATTTTCTGCCAGGTAATATGAGCAACCTGAAGTTGATTAGTGCTCTTGTCTAGAGAACCTGAACACTCAGAGTTGGTATTTAGGTTGCCATGAATAAGTGAGAGGTCCAAAAACTTGATTTTTTCAGCTCTCATTCTTTCCTGAGCTCCTTGGTGGAGGTAGCCCTTTACATTTTAATGGTGTTTTTTACATTGTTAGTATTAAGGGAAAATGCACCAAATCTTAGAAAACAGTACTTGTGAGTTACTGCATCTGTTTTCCTATTTTTATATTAATTTTATGAACTTTATTAGTCTATAAATTGGAAACAATCTCGAGAGCAAAAAGTAAAAAGAATAAATGGATTATCCTTATGCAAGTTTCAGTTAAAAAAAAAAACAGAAAAGCAAATGCATAGTGTAGTCAATCAGGAAATATCATGCTAATTACTGTAAAGACAACAGCTGTTCACACTCTTTAGGTTATTAACACCTTCTACACGCCAGCAGGGAAGCATCCCATGCAATGCTCATCTTCCATGTGCAAACAACTGCCTACCCTTCATAGGGAAGTGGATAATATATTCTTCTCTCTGACAGAACAATAGGTGAGCAACAGCAGGCAGAACAGAAGTTTTACGACTTTCAAGATTTTGTTAATGTCATTGGTGCTGCAAACTGTACAATACATATGCTACCAGTAGAAAACCAATGTGTTTCTTATAAAGCAAAAATCAATCCAGCCTTTTATACATAAATACACTACTAGATTAGGCCAGCTGTTACTTTTTTTTTCTCTTTGACTTTACCTGATTAAAAATGGTAAACCCAGCATTATTTCTGAAGTGGCTTTGTGAAAACATCGATTTTTTTACTTCATAAATCAAATCTGCAGACAAATTATTATGGTGCTTAGTCCTTATTTTCTGGATTATGCTTTCAGCATACTGATACCTTAAATGTTCTTCTCAGATTATAGAACAGGATAAAAAAATATGTCATCCTTCCCTACCAAGGAAAACTGGCTGTGATATGGGAAAAGGTGGAACAATGTTTTATCTACAAAAAATATGACTTGAATAGTAAAAAAACCCCCACTCTAAATCTCTGTAATGTAGGCTTTGAAAATAGAGTGTGAAGTCCAAGATAAAAATCAAGCAAGTTACACAATTAGAAAGATCATGGGGTCTCTGATCTATTACACTTAGAGTTTAATTAAAGTGAATTGAGACATTTAAAAGTTGTAAAAGCCATGGCAATAAAGAGCAAACAAACCTGAAAGCATTTAACTGAAGGAAATGAGATGGTCGCATGATAAAGCTATCCCTTAGTGCTATGCTGTGCTTTTCTGTGAAAGAATCACAAGATAAGTGAGGTACTCTGGGTGCTTGCTTTGGCAAAGCTGTGGGCAGGTGCCTGTTGTTTTTGCTAATAACCAACAAGATTAACAGGTTGTGTCCCCCATTCCTCTTCACTCCTTGCATTGCAAAGAATGTCCAAAATGGAGATTTCCCACATATTTATTATACAGGCAAGTCCTGTCTAAGTGCTCTGTATCTGCTGTTCTCCCCTCGACCCCTCTTAGAGAGCTGTTCAGGTGCCTGTTTTATCCTATATCATTTTGCCTGTTGTGGGGCACCCCAAGAGCAGCTGTGCCAACAAAAATCAGGAGCAGTATCTCTGGACAAAATTACGACTTTCTGAACAGATTATTTTTCATTTATTTGCATTGCTCACAAACTTCCCAGCTTCTCTGGTACTTCTGGTCAGCCTACAGGTAAGGAACATCCTTAACAGGGTGAGTCACTCCTGATGAATCAGCTCTGCATCACTCTGAAGCATTGAGGAGGTGCATTTTGCATCACTCCAGCGAGGTTTAAGGTCAAAAAACTGCCAAACCACAAATTCCCTTCCCCTTACCCAGCGTTCATGTACAGAGGGACACCACGACATATACCTATCTATCTTTATTCTCCCTACTTAGTACTCAGGCTTCGTTATCTCAGAGAAATATTAAGTGCAACAGGCTATTTGCTTGTGTGGATAATAAGCTGTTCCACTGCTCATCTCAAACAAGAGGCCACCTTACCTCATGGTTCACGGGAAACCAGGAAATGAAAAAGGATTTCCTGAGACCTTGTTTTCTGAGGTCTGGAAAAAAAAGTCTTCACATTCTCTGTGGCACAATACAGGTATCAGACATAGATAAGCTGATAGCTAGCAGCAGCATACTAGCATTTGCAGCTCTTTAAAGAGCCTTTTCATGGAGTACAAGAACTCTTGATCCCCACATGTAAGAAATCAGACAAGGAAGGCTGGGCATGGCTAAGTCAAGACCTGCTCGTCAAACTTAAGGCCAAGAAGGAAATGCACAGGCAGTGGGAGCAGGGACAGGTGTCCTGGGAAGAGGATAGGTATGCTGCCTCTTTGTGTAGAAAGGGAGTCAGGAAGGCCAAGGTGCATCTGGAGCTGAACTTGGCAAGGATGTAAAGAATAACAGTTATGTCAGCCAGAAAGAGAAAGCCAAAGCAAGTGTACCGCCTCACAATGAACATCACTGGCGAACTGGTAACTATGGAGAAGGCTGAGATACTCAATTCTTTTGCCTCAGTCTTCAATGGCAACCTCTCCTTCCATACCTCTCAAGTGGATGGACTGCAAGGCAGGGACTGGGGGAGGAAAGTCCCTCCCTCTGTAAGAGAAGATCAGGTTCATGGTGATGTGAAGAACCTGATTGTGTATAAGTCTATGGGACATGACGAGATGCACCCCAGAGTCCTGAGGGAACTGGCTGATGCAGTTGCCAAACCACTCCCCATGATATTTGAAAAGTTACGTAAGTCACGTGAAGTCCCGGGGGACCAGAAAATGGCAAACACTACACTGATTTTAAAAAAGGTAGAAAGGAGGGCCAGGGGAACTGCTGACCTGCCAGCCTCACCTCTGTTCCTGGGAAGATCACATGAGAGATCCTCCTAGAATAAGGCACATGGCGGACAGGTAGATAATTCAAGACAAACAGCATAGCATCATCAAGGGACAGTCCTATCTGACCAACCTAGTGACCTTCTATGATGAAGTGACTAAACTAGTGGACAAGGGAAAGGCTATATATATCATCCAGCTGGACTTCTGTAAGGCCTTTGACATGATCCCCCACAACATTGGAAAGAGATGGATTTGATGGGTGGACTGTTCAGTGGATGAGGAATTTTTTGGATGGTGACATCCAGAGGATAATGGTTGATGGCTCAATGTCTGGATGGAGGTTGGTGTCAAGTGGTGTCCCTCAGTGGCCTGTACTGGAACCAGTACTGTGTAGCGTCCTCATCAATGACATAGATGAAGGAGCTAAGTGCACCCTCAGCAAAGCTGCAGAAGATGCCAAGTTGAAGGGTGAGGTTGACACACCTGAAGAATGGGATGCCATCTGGAGGGACCTAAACAAGCTTGAAGAGTGGGTCCATGGGAAGGTCATGAGGTTTAAAAAGTTCAACTGCATACCTGGGTTGGAACAACCACCAGTATCAATAAAAGCTGGGGGATGAACAGATTGGGAGCAGTCCTGCCAAGAAGAACTTGGGGGTGCTGTTGAAGGAGAGGCTGGACATGACCCAGCAGTATGCACTCACAGCCCAGAAAGCCAGTGTGTCCTGGGCTGCATCCAAAGCAGCGTGGCCAGCAGGGCAAGGGAGGGGATTCTGCTGGTTTACCGCACTCTGGTGAAACCCCACCTGCAGTCCTGCATCCAGCTCTGGGGTCTCAGCACAAGGAAGAAACAGACCTGTTGGAGCAAGTCCAGAGAAGGGCCACAAGGATGATTAGAGGGATGGAGGAATGATGAGGAATTAGTCACCACCAATTGAGATTGTTCAGCCTGGAGAAGACTTCACCATGACCTTGTTGCATCCTTTCAGTACCTGAAAGGGGCCTATAAGAAAGACAGGGACAAACTTTTTAGTAGGGTATATTGAGACAGGACCAGGGCTTAAAAATAAAAAGAAAAGAGAGGGTAAATTTAGATAAGATGAAAGGAAGATATTTTTTACTGTGAGGATGCTGAAACACAGGAACAGGTTGCCCAGCAAAGTGGTAGATACTCCATCCCTGGAAACATTCAAGGCCTGAATGGATTGGGCTCTGGGCAACCTGATCTAATGGAAGGTGCCCCTGCTTATTGCAGGGGGTTGTTCTGGGTGACATCTAAAGGACCCTTCCAGTCCAAATGGCTCTACGACTCTGCAATTCGGGGCTGAATTTACCAAGCCAAGCTCCATTTCTGGGACATCCAAATCAAACATAATGTACATTTCCTGATAGAAGGACCTGATCTGATAGGCATTATTTTCACTTTTTTTAATGTGTTGCCAGTGTAGAACTCTGAGCTAGTTCCCTGTGGGCTCCTTGTCAGACAATGGGTGCTTTTAGAGCAAAAGTCATTTTGGCAAATGTAAGTGCTTAATTTAGAATGAAGTGAAGTGAACCACGGAAATAGTTCTACAGACAATAAGGGGAGAATAGAGTAATTCACTGAGATCCAATGTCTGTATTGAATTAGATTAATACAGTCTTTTATATTTAACTTACAGTAAGCTTTGTTCTAATTTAGTTGAATATTAAAATACAGTGCAAGTGCATCACCTTGTAACTATTTTAGCAACATCCTGTGCATTAAGAACAACTTTAATGAAGAAGAACTTCCACAGAGGTGAAATTTTGTTAGGCACTATCTTAAAATCCTCGGTCAATTTTTTTTTAATCTGAAGTGAAATTAGAAACCCCGACTTCTCTGGTTTTACCAAAGGACAACTCTATGTTAGAAACCTCTGCAAAGTTTTTGTTCTAGACATCTGAAATTCTGTTAGAAAAAGTTTGAAATTAACTCACCCTTAGAAGCTTGCTTGGATATTAAAAATCTCCAAAATTCAATTTTATTTCCTAGCTTCTGTGCCAAGGATTATGTGGTGCCTGATTTTTGAGTGTGGCTCTACCCTAGCAATTATTATTTTAACTGGAGTGTAAAATTAGGCATCTCCAAAATTTGGAGCTATTGATTACAGTAATGAAAAAGAAAAGGGACAGATAGCTCTTGAAGAAATATGATAAAAATATGTGACGTGCAAACAAAATAATGTTTACAGTACAGAAGGCCAAAATAATGTAATGCTACCCATGTTTCACATTTAGGATTGGATGCATAGGAAGCATTAAATATAGAAATTATTTTTTATATATACTAGGAATGTCTTTATCCTACACTAAATCTAGAAGCACTATGAGGGTTTACATACAGGAAAACACTGTGGATAGGCTACCAATATAATTCAAGACTTTCCTTATCATTCAATCTGTGGGGTTTTTGACATTTTTTAGGTAAGTATCCAAATGTTTCCTAATGGATATATAAATATTTTTTTTCACCTTTAATGGTGGAAGATTGGAACATTCAATAGAAAAATAATCAAAGTAAATGTAAAAAAGTTATATTTAGGGAAATGTTATTATGTTATATACCACTTTCCTTTTTTTGTAAGCACTTCATGTAACAAAATGTACACATTTGATGTAAATAGTCACATGATCACCCCAAAACAAAGCAAACATCTCATTCTTCCATCTTTTTTGTGTTCTAATAAAAACTTTCTCATTAAATGTTGTGTTCTGCATGTCAGGTGGTGGCTATACCAGGAGATTTGCACTGAAACAAAATCTTGACAAGAAATCTTGTGGAACAAAGAATTTGGGGAACTCTGTATGAACGTTTTGACTATTTCCTTATCCAGCAGGAGCTGAAAAAAATCTTCCCAGGTTAGCAAAGATTGTTATGTATTGTTTTTGTAACTATGTTTTCTTTTACTTCTGGAGTAAAAGTAGCTTGGGTCCATTTACATATATGAAGCCTATTTTTCTGATGAATATGGTAATATTCTGTTATTCCATGGGAAACTGGCTAAATGTCTTGAGAAGCCTGGGATGGTTTCCAATATTTGATATAATTAGGAGTATCTCAAGTTATGGTGGTTTTTCACATCAGTGAAAAACAGGAAAAATATTTGCTTTTAGTGCTTATTTAATAATCAACTCTGCTAAATTGTGGTGGGGTTTTTAAAATTATTTTCCCTTTAATTTTTTATTGTGCACTACTCTGTTTTTCTGTATTTTTCTCTGTTGCACAAGGACTTTGTAGAATTTCCTGAAGGAGACTGCCACAAACCAGCTTGAAAAGGTCTTTCATAAAACTAATTTAATTTTCTGTCTGTGATTTCATGGGATTTGGATCAGTCCTGGAGAAACTGGCTGTCATCCTGAGGGAAGTGGTTACTTCCTCAGCACAAGTGATGCTTTGTTTGCTTTACTGGTTCACAGAAAGTGCAAGCTTATCAGAACAAGTGATTCATGAGGTACAGCTGAGCAAAGACATAGTCTTCTGTGAGAATCTCAATTGCCATTTTGTAGCTTTTGCTCTTGCATTTTAAACCTACAGAAGAAATTGATATCTCCCTGCAAACTTGCAGGATTCTGGGGGACACCAGGTGGAATAACTGCAAAGTTTTTGTTCTCAACTTCTTCATGGTTCTCCAGTCAGGCCAAAGCTGAATTTTACCATCATTCCTTGAGAAGTGAGAATGCAGAGAGATAGTCACTGCTGGTTTTGTATGAGGTATTATTATCTTAACTCCTCAATCTAACAGCTGCTTCTTGTAGGAGACCAGGAACTAGAAAGCCTCCTGCCTTCACTGAAACCAGCTTTAGACAGGGACATTTATTGACAGGTTCCATACATACATGTACCACATGTGCATTGACTCTGTATTCCACCTTCCAGGATAATTTACAGAGGCATAAAGGCTGTGAAGGATTTTTCCAGACCTTGCCAAAGACCACACAACATCCAGTCTTGATCCTGGGAGTTCTGAATGTGTCTGCAGACCCGAGAGAACCCTCCTGGCTACTCATTTTGCTATGCAGAGCAGCTTTGGAAGCAAGACTGTGTAAGTCCATGGAAGATAGATTAGCTAAATCTCCTCTTCAACACAGAGCAATCAATTGCACAGTCCTTGACTCACTCATCCAGGAACTTGTCCCACACAGCCCTCACATCTTTTATGGGGAGAGCACTGAAGAGATGTTCTGATGACAAAAGCAACATCTAAACAGGACTCTAGGATGAGGCTTTTTCTTGTCTGGTTAATCAGATGCTGCTGCTCTAGCGAAGAGCATGAAGGAGCAAATTTCATCTATATCCAGGCTAGGACATAATGGGTAACTACCTGGGTAGAAAACTGGATTATCAGTGGTTAATGTGTTGTGCCCTGTGTGGATGCCTGTGGTGAGTACTGCAGAGGTCTGTTCTGTTTAATGTCTTTGTCAGTGACTTGGAAGAGGTGGTAGAATGCATTCTAGTCGAGTTTGCAGGTGAGACAAGGTTGGGGGAAACATTTGATAAGCTCAAGGGTAGGGCTGTCTTCTTGGTTGGAAAAAACAAGCCAATAGAAGCCTCATAAAATTGAACAAGACAAATGCCAAGTACACATCTGGATCCTGTGTTCAGTTTTTGCCTCCCCCAAATATGAAAGAGAAGGCTTGGGGAGAACCCCAAGCATCATGGGGCTGGAGTGCTTGCCCCTCATGGAGAGCTGATCCTATTCAGACTGGAAAAGGCATGCTTTTGGGAACAGTTAGCAGTTCCCCTAGTACCTACAAGGAGTCATTAAGGAGATGGTGCCATGAGTCTCAAAGTGGTGCAAGGCAGAAGGACAGCAGTGGGCATAAGTTGAAACAAAAGAAGAGAAACTTTTTCCCTGGGATTACAGCCAGGCAGTGGAGAGGTTCCTCTGACACCACCATTCGGTCAAATGGTGACCATTCCTGGAAGATCCAGTTGTTCAAAGTTCTTAACAACCTGGTCTGATTTCACAGTTGATTGTGCTTTGGGCAGGATTTTAAACTACCTGGCATCCCAATGTCCCTTCCAACCTGAATTTTCCTATGAAGTGTTATGACCTTCTTTCAGCAGCTTCCATTTCTGGACTGTTTTTTAACCAAGATTTCCTAGGCTGAAGCCTTTCCGGAATGTTTAGAAGGGAATCAGTATTGTTTCAAGTTGTTTCTCACTATCCTTCTGTGTGAAGAAAAGTGTCTTCTGTCATTGGATGCAGAAGAAAACGGGAAAGTAAAATCACCTATCTATGCAACATAAATCCCTACATCTGGACTTCTTGTGTAGACTCACACTGTAAGTGATAGAAAGAAATGTCATTTTTGTAATGACATTAATCTCATCTGAAGGCAGATGTCTAAAAAATGTTGTCTGGATCATGCATAAGTATATTTTTCTCCACTGGCTATATTGGAAGTTTAGGTGAATAGCTGAGTTGTAGCTGCCAGTAATATAGTTGTCCACAGAGTTAAATGAGATCATTTCTGTCTGAAGTGTCAGCAGCTACCCACCACCCTTCCTATCTGCCCTGTACACCGAGAGCTGTATGACAGACGTAGACCAGCTACCTCCTGAGATCGTTTGTCTTTGCACGTGGGTGCATGTGAAGCCCTGTGAGAATAATTCAAGGGTAGCATGAATCTGTGGGCAAAAATGGCTTTTTGCACTGTACAGAAATCATAAAGGACTGAGAGAGCTTCAGAAAAAATTTGATCTTTGTAACAAAAATGACAATTCTTTCATGCCTGTCTTCAGAATGTGAATCTGGTAGAAATAGTCTAGCCTTTCCCCTCTTTTATATTCAGTAGATGACAGCACAAATACTAGGAAATTTGCATTGCAGTTATGTACCTTAATCCTACCAGTTGAATGATAATCCCAAATTACTCCTTCTGCTTGCAGGAGGGTAAGGAGCTCGCAGCTCATCTACCTCACAGTTCAGTGTATCAGGTTTGCGTGCGGTTCCTCTGAGTACTTTCAGTATATGAAAGAATTGTATGTCTGGAAGCCTGACCACGGCTGCAAAATTTCAGGAGGGGGAGAGGAACACCCTTTTAAGACTGAGGCCTGAATAAGCTTCTCTATCTCTTATACACAGATACACACACAAGGCTGCGGGATACCTGGGTCATGGAAAATTAAACATGCTATCTCTGTCTGACTGTTCTAGTGATTAATGTAGAGAGACTTCTCACATGTCAAAGCACCAGCACATTAATCTGATCAATTTAGGCAAGTGATGTCAGTTGTATAGAGTCATCTTTTATAGAAGTCTCAACTTTGCAATGTTAAGACTATGTTAATTTACTGCCTAAGTACAGCAATAGTTTAGAACAAAATTCATTTTGACTTTGCTAAAAACCATACGAGTTCCATTCCTGGTTAGAAGCTTTTCAGAACTAGATTCAACCCTGTAAGTCAGAGAAAAAAAATAATACTTTTGGTCATGTTCCCATTCAGTCAATGGTAAAAGCAGAATTTTGTTCTTTATGTTCCTTTCAGCAAGTAATGTATGACTCATGAATTTACTTTTTATTACTTGATAATATTTTTCTGTCATTTCCTCCCCTCTCCCTGCTGTGTGGTTTTCTGTGAATGGTTTGTGGCAGACACAGCATTTGAAATCAGACTCATCCTGGCCAAAGACACATAGAGAGGTTTTTCTCTTCCTAATTGAATGAACATGTGACAATCAGTATGATGTGTACCTGAGAGAAAAAATTATTGAAGATGTCAGCAGGTAATCAAGGAATATGGAACAGGTAGAGATTGATCAAATTTAGAGATTGATAAAGAGGGTATGTGAGGATTTTTGCAATTTAAAACTTTTTCTTTTCTTGGTCAAACTAAGACCAATAACAAAGTTTCTGGTTCTTTATTAATAGAACTGAAGTGCAATTTTTCATAAGATTCAACAAATTAACTGTATGTGAACATTATAAAATTAGAAGGCATAATTCTGACTCTGTTGATAAGGAAGATTTTTGTCATTGATTTCAGTGAGATCAGGGTTTTTCATGAGGTATTTAAAACTTTCAAAATCCAACCAAAGGAGGGCACATGCAGCACACATAGGAGGGAAAAATATCCTGTAGGTTTGAATTAATTTTGTGCATGTGTGTGTGTAATTAAGTGTGCTGAATATTGCAAAAGTAAACGATTTATTCACACAGTTTTGTGTAGGTAGAAATGGATTCTGAAGAAATATTTCAAACTTTAGTTTGTAAAGTGAAAATTATGGAGCACTGAACAGAGCTTTTTTGATGCTTCTAATGCAAGAGACAAACTTCCATGAATTTGGGGAATGAAATGAAAAGAATTGTGTCAGCAGATGAAAGGTAATTAAACCTAAGGAGCAAAAGATATAAATGCAGTTATTGTGTCAAGTTCTCAAAGCTGCACAAAAGTGGGATGTGTGTGCTGTTCCTTAAACTGCAAATATCAAAAGAAGTAATTGGCCTTGTGATCACAATGGAAAGTATCTGAAAAAGACACATTTCTGTTTAGATTGAAGGATATTGAAAAGCTCTCTTAGAAATTGCTTCTGAATATGTAAACAAGGTGGCACAGTTGCTTAAAAATATCTGAAAAGGAAACAAACTGAAAAGTTCACTTTGCAGGAACTTGCTGTTAGCAGAAAGTTTATTCATGCTAGAATAAAGTTCCTGCTTCTTTCTGTGTAGTGTCTTCCTGACTCAGCTTGCAGGGGTGTATTGAGGTATATGAACATCAAAACCAGCAAAAAAGACACATTTCTCATATTTGAATTTGATGATAACTCTTAAAGTGCTGAAGAAATATTTGCATAGGACAAGGGTTAGTGGTTTTAAACTAAAAACCATTCATTTAGATTAGTTTCCCAGA
>VYXC01013168.1:3304-25785 GCA_013397175.1 Platysteira castanea
AAGACACATAAATTCAAATGCTTTTTGTTTAAGGGAAATCATGGAAATATAAAACAACTGGGAAGTTATGGTTCAATTTCAACCCTCAGCAGGGGTGCCGAGAGTTATGATCTCATGTAACTGCTGCAAACCACAGGAGCCATGGTTACACTGCCCCTCCCTGCCAAAGCAATCCATTCTCCATTTTACTTATATCCTGTCGTACCCCTTTAAAATAAATATTAATAATAATATAACCATTAATTTGCTAGCTATCTTAAGATGTTCTTCAGATAAATGTATCAGTCTTTCAAAGCACACTACCTGTTATTAATATAATAGTTCTGAGATGCCACTTGGCAAGCGAACCATTATGCAACCTTTATAGCTCTTATACAGCAAGGCCTCAAAGGGCATATGATTTTAAGCTTTTCTCAAAGTCTTATGAAGGTCACAGAGCTTAAACACTTAGAGACATTGAACTGAGAAAGATTTCCCACACTACTGACTCGGCTCACCCTCCTATTTTGGGCAATTAGGTCATACAAACTCTTGAAGGAACTTAGCAAGCTCCTTATATATAAGTATTCAGACTTTTGAGCAGTGAGGAAATTGCAACTAATGAGTCAGTTATCTCTAGAGTAAAGAAATACACCAATACCAAGTAGTGGCTTCTAAATATGATTATGTATTAGGAGCACATGGCCTTGGTCAATGTACTTGCAGATTACGTATGGAACTGTATGTGTATTTTGAATTAGCAAGAGTGTGACTGAACTAAAAAATCTCTCCTATTTTTGGGGTAGGCACAAATGATGTGTAAATTTTCATTGATCACATTCATCTTCTTCCTTCTTTGTAGCTAACATTTTAAAGCACAATATTTTAAATGGAAGCTCAGAAAACCAATGCAGATTGAAAGAAAGTGCTTCAACACTACTAATAAATTAATATTCTAAACAACTGAGCTGAGTAAAACTTTTCCCTAACATTTCTGATCAACGGCAAAAAGCTTTCTTCAGTTCAAAATGTTACGTATTATTTTTGCATTCTACATGCAAAGAGGAAGACAGATAAGAATCCCTTTCAAGCTTCAGGTTTATAGAAGCTGTTTCAAATCCAACATCCTAAGAAGATGAAGAGGCACTGTCAGGGCTGCAGAATACTGTATGTTGATACTGGAGACAGAGTCTGAGATTTTCTGGCAAGGAGATTACTGAGGTGAAGTACAGCAATGTACCAACTCTTCTGTTTATAAATTTAGTGAGGTAGTTGCATGTAAGAACAGTAAAATAATAAGACTTTTCAGTGCTCTGTCTTTCATTTTCAATATCTCTGACCAATTTTGTGAGTATCTTGGCTGAATCTGTTGCTGCTTTTCCCACTAGTTTTTATTAATTTACTAGTTTCATGTTAGCCTGGCATTTGGTCCAAGTAGACATGAAGGCACCCTTGTGCTGGGGACCACACTGTTTGCTCTGCCACAGGGAGAAGATGTCTGTAGTTTAAGGAGATGATAAAAGAATCTGTAATAAGAAAATATAATAAGAGACATATAATCTTTAATATGTAATACATATATAATAAAATAATCTGTAATAAGAATATCTGAAGTTCACTAGCAGAAAGGATAGATGTTGTGACAATGAAATATCAAACCAAACACTTACATTGCAGCTTAAATATTACACAACTGGAGAGCCCCAAATTGTCTGAATTTTAAGACCATATAAACATACACAGAAATAACCGCAGCTGCTGCTCAAACTGGCCCTCACTGTTTGAAACGTGGCCAGCATTGCTCAGAACTTGTAGTGTTTTTATCTATGAAGTATGTTCTGCACTAATAAATCACAAGGACATTTCACTATGTCCTGTTGTGTATTGCTTTTTATTGGTACTGAGAGTCTCGGTCTGCCTTTCTCATACCAGTGGAACCCATGCTACTTGCTAATTCATGTTTGTTTTGAATAAAATTTCAACTTCTTCTAAAGAAAAAATAGCATCAAATTCACTGCTCATAACAAGTGAGCATGGCATAGTAATTGCAATGTCTAGAGAAACACCTGAGGCCTCCATCCACCTTTTAAAAGAAAATTTCAAGGAGGTTTGAAATAGTAGGGACTTAGCACAGCAATTTGGTTTTTTACAGAAAATCTGAAAAATTGCCTTCTGAATTTTTTTTTTAATCTGGAAAAATCTTGATATAGGGAAACTTTGAAACATGGAGGTACTCAGAATGATAATGACACAGTTTATTTTCCAGGAGAAGCACATTTATTTGTAGAAGTTCATGGATAGCTTCTTCATATATAAAAGCAGTAGGCTATATTTCTTTCTGAATAGATCCTATCACATTTGTTCTGATGGGTTTGTAAGTTAGGGTGGGATAAGATAATATAGGCAAAAGCTACTCCTCTTGTGTCAGTTGAAAAGAGGGAGACAAAGTCTTCGTGGTCTTACATTCCTTCATCTTTATCCTCTGTTTAATCTGATGGGCATACTGGGAATTACATATTTTTTTCATTTTAGTTTGTTCCGTTACATGTGGGTGCAATGTTCTCGGATGCTCTTCTCTACCGCAGTACCAATCTCAATGCAGTTTTACCAAAAAACTTGCAATAGTATCAAATAGTATCCAGCTGATTCCATGGCGTATTAGTATAAGAACTTGGTTTATGCCTGTTAAGGATATGTTGAAGGAGATCCATCCACTCTAAGGCATAAAAACCAAATAATATTCTAAGGAGAAGCAGTCATGATATTACTCCACCATCATTATCCTTAACATTCTGAAAGTAATAGAGAGCTACTGTGAATTCACCCACATCGTTGAACGGTAGATTAAAACAGTATGTTCCAAACTTCATCTTGTTTTCTAAAGCCATTTTTCTATTGGACGTGTAAATGACACATAGAAAATTGAGTCATAGACCTGACTGCCAATTATTTTATAAAATAAAAACATTTGAAGCTTGGTGCTTCTATATTAAATTTTTGTGCAAACTTAGCTACGTAGTAGCACAACAGAGAATCCACCTGGAAAAAGATCAGCAACCCCCTAAGGGTGCCATACCCAGAGTTCTCATCTGGAAGCGCTTTGAAACATTTGGACATTTATTCCATGAATTAATTAATCCACAGATTCAATTAATTTAACTCCAAAACACAGACACTTCACGACAATTTTCCCAGACAGCAAAGCAAAGTGTCTAATTCAAAGAACATAAAAAGCAGTATTAATTTTTATAGGGAGAAGGACAAAACAAGCTTAAACCACAATTCTCATATTCTAGTAAAATAGCACTAAAATCTAAATTTAGACTAAATCTGATGGATTGGTCTGAAAAACAGACCCATGCAAAGGAGATGCAGTTTAAATATTCAAAGAAATTTTGATTACAGACATGTCTTCATTTTAAACAAGCCTGAAAGAGAAGTTGATCTTCAATTTGCAGCCATCTACTAATGGTATATAATAATCCAGCACGGCAGTGTTCAGTTCTAATCCAATTTCTGTATGGGAATTGTGACCTGAAATAAACTTTCTTATGGACTGTTTGCAGGGTCCTGGAAGGAAAATCCATGTAGCATGGCCATTGCTATTAAATAAGTTTCTTGATAATGTTTCAAAATGGTACATGCATGACAGAATTTATGATGCTTGTTATTTAAAAGTTTTTATGTTTCAGTAAAGCTTTAATGTTCAGACATGTCGTTCCAGAGGTCATGATCTTCCAAAGCCTCAGCTTTATATGTTGAGACAACTGCCCTGGAAATGGATAGCTCACACATTAGGATTCTTACAGGGATCTGAACTACTACTACTACTTAAAGTCATTAACCCCCAACTGCAGAGTATTAACAAGAGAAGGATTAGCAAAATGTAGCATATCCGTATCTGTATCTGCAGTTCATTTTTAATTTATGCCAAAAGCAATTTCTTATTTAATGGAAATCTACAGTAAATTCACTGTCTCAGTTCACACCAATCACCTCAGCTGGCTCCTTCTTAAGATTGTTTTAGTGCTTGCTCCCTGGTTTCTGCAGGTATCTCCTTTTCAAGGTAATTTTCATCTACCGCAGTGACCTAATCTCTCCCTTTTCTGTTAAACTCCATTAACACATTTGCTTACATCAGGGCCTTTGAATTCTCAACACCTTGGACAGCCTTGCTCTTTTCAAGGTAAATATGTTTCAGGTGCACCAAGTCTTTGTGCTTCTGTCCACAGAATGGGATGAGAGGGCAGAGGCCAGAGCAGAAGGATACTCCATTGCCTGAATCAAACAAGATGTATCTCTTAACAGTACTAATTCTCATGGTAATTTGTCCAGTTGTAGCTGATGGGCCAATAGTGGCAGCTGACAGAAAATTAAGCAGTTCCAGAGGACAGCCTTTCCACTGCCTGGTGCATTAGCAGACAAAGATGAGACATCTCAAACAAGAACATTTTTGTTAGGGGACAGCATTCTGCTCTTTATGACACAGAGTTTTGTGCATAACTTCTGCATTTTTTCCTCAAAATGACTGTTCAGCCTTTTCATTTTCCAGAGACCAAGTAAGTTCTAAAGAAATGTCAACAAGGGTTAGCACATGATATTGCAAACTCGAACATAATCAGAGAGTCTGAATCATTTGATAATGGACGATTTGATGAGCCTGGACTGATACACAATATTTGCCCTAATAGATGCTGATACACTCTTAACAACAATAATCACATCCCATCACTGCTACCCTAATGCATTGGCTTTTCAAACTAGAGCATAGAGTGATAGAGCAGTATGTCAGCAAAGTCTGGGAAAGGGGTCTATTGAGGCATCTAAATTGGTCCATTATGGATTTTAAGTGCTTCAGTGATAGTTTTTGATAGTCAGTTTTGATTTATATAATTTATAGTTTGCAATACACAACATACAGATTGCCTCAGCACTTACCAAAATATGAGATATAATTTTGAAAGCATTTAAAGCTTATGCTCCTGTGGGTGGACCAATCCTTGAAGCACTGGGGCTCATAAAATCTTAAATGTTAAATCAGAATGTCCAGACAATTTTTACAAAATATATATTTCATCTCACCATTGCTTTAGTTGTTCCTTTTGTATCCCCTCCTGCTCTCTGAAATTTTTCTATTTGACCTATGCTGAAACTACAAAAACAAGAGTGGAAAGTCTAGCTGTGATAAAGTATACAGAGATGTGATGACTGTTCAGTGAAAAATTAATTATTCCTGAATATTAATACTGTGAACGTGCATGTTTACTGGACGATCTGTAGGCGTAGATATGCATACCCTCTGGGAGATGGCAAGTCTACCAGGTCTGGGTGCATTTTGAGAAAGTTTTTAAGGTTTCTGGAAGCCAAATGTAGGTCCGTGAAACCAAACAAAGCGAAGCCTGCGACCTTAAAAAAATATTGTTTCCCTCAAAACAAAAATCTCATTACATAGATAAAGAACTGAAGTCTCATTCCCTAAATGTGTCTCCTGTCACTGCAATGAGTACCTCCTAGATTTCATGAACCTTACATGTAACATTGAATTGCAGGAGAGATTTTGACAGAAAGCATGGTTCTCTTTTTTTGCCAACATACATGCATGCTAGACATTATACTTCACTGAAAATGTGTTTTTGGACAGTCTTGTCTTGGCTGTTGTGTGCTGGGCCATGTGAAAATCTGAATGTTTTCAGCTGGACCCATCTTTCTAGTGTGCAGTGTCAGGCCAGGTCGAGAGAGGTACAGACATGCAGCTGCAGATGTAGTCCAGACCCCCTGAGAGGAAAAGAGAGGAGGCAAGAAGGCAAATTGCAGGCAGGGTGGAAAGAAGCAGGCTCAGTCTGTAGCAGTTGAGGAAGTCACTGGAATATGCTGGACTGCGATAAAGCATGAAAGTTACTGTTTGCCAAGGCGTCGTCCTGGACAAGCTGTCTGCCCGTGGCTTGGACAGGTGCACTGTTCACTGAGTTAAAATCTGGCTGGATGGCCAGGCCCAGAGAGTGACGGGGAATGGTGCTGCATCCAGTTGGTGGATTCTCACTTGTGCGTTTCCCCAAGGCTCAGTATTGGGACCAGCTCTGTTTAATAACTTTATTGAAGATCTGGACAAGGTGATTGAGGGCACTCTCAGTAAGGCTGCAGTTGACACTAAGCTGGGTGGAAGTGTTGGTCTGCTGGATAGTAGGAGGGCTCTGCAGAGGGATCTGGATAGGCTGGATTAACAAGCTGAAGCCAACTGAATGAGGGTCAACAAGGCCAAGTGCTGGGTCTTGCAATTCTGCCAGAATTCTATGCAGTGCTTCAGGTTGGGGAACGTGCAGTGGTCCAGCAGTAAAGGACCTGGGGGTGCTGGTCAGCAGCAGCTGCACATGAGCTAGCATGTGCCCAGGTGGCCAAAAAGGCCAAGGGCATCCTGGCTTTTGTCAGCAATAGTGTGGCCAGCAGAATCACAGCAGTGACAGTCCCCACANTCTGTTTAATAACTTTATTGAAGATCTGGACAAGGTGATTGAGGGCACTCTCAGTAAGGCTGCAGTTGACACTAAGCTGGGTGGAAGTGTTGGTCTGCTGGATAGTAGGAGGGCTCTGCAGAGGGATCTGGATAGGCTGGATTAACAAGCTGAAGCCAACTGAATGAGGGTCAACAAGGCCAAGTGCTGGGTCTTGCAATTCTGCCAGAATTCTATGCAGTGCTTCAGGTTGGGGAACGTGCAGTGGTCCAGCAGTAAAGGACCTGGGGGTGCTGGTCAGCAGCAGCTGCACATGAGCTAGCATGTGCCCAGGTGGCCAAAAAGGCCAAGGGCATCCTGGCTTTTGTCAGCAATAGTGTGGCCAGCAGAATCACAGCAGTGACAGTCCCCACATTCTTGGAACTAGTGAGGCCACACCTTGAGTGCTGTGTTCAGTTTTGGGCCCCTCACAACAGGAAAGACATTGAGGTGCTGGACTGTGTCCAGGGAAGGGCAACAGAGCTGGGGAAGGTTTTGGAGCAGAAGTCCTGTTGGGGGCAGCTGAGGGAGCTGGGATTGTTTAGCCTGGAGAAAAGAAGGCTCCAGGGAGACCTTTTTGCTATCTTCAACTCCCTGAAAGGGAGTTGTAGCCAGGTGGGGGTCGGTCTCTTCTCCCAGGCAAGAAGTGACAGGACAAGAGGAGGTGGCTTCATGCTGGTCCAGGGAAAGTTCAGATTGGACATCAGGAGGAATTTCTTTGTGGATAAACATTGGAAAAGGCTGCATAGGGAGGTAGAGACACCATCCCTGGAGGTGTTCGAGAAACAACTGGCTGTAGCACTTAATGTCATGGTCTAGGTGGCCTGTTGGCTACTGGTCAAAGGCTGGACTTGATTGAGGCCTTTTCCAACCTAAATGATTCTGTACTTCTGTGAAATGGCCTGCCTTGAGTGGACAGAGTGGTTAGGTTTTTTTAGTTACTTTATTGATTTTTTCTGCTGGGCAGATGTAGGGCTCCCTCTAGTTGAATCTCACCCATTCTAATGAAATAACATTAAAGTTTCAAACTTTTGAGTTAAGGAAAAGGTGCGAGCAGGTCTGTCTTAAAGCTGTGGCCAAGACAGAGCCATATCAGAAGATATGGCAGGGGGGTTGGAACGAAATGATCTTTAAGGTCCCTTCCAACCCAAATCATTCTGTGCTTTAATGACTCAAACATGCTTCATTTCCATTTCTGATTCAAAGATTCTGCAGATTCAAAGACTGTGCAAAGAAATGCCATTAAGCCTTTATGGCAGGGTCAATATCTGACCTTGATTTCTTGTTGTAATTAAAATGATAGGTATATTGTACTTTGTTCTTGTTTATATACAGGAGACATAAGGTGTATTCAGCAATCCAGACAAAACTAACCATCTGTTGGAAAGAAGATAGAGGTGCATACCCATACACACACATTCACAACCTGGTGACAAAAAGTTCTCTTTGTCAAGGTACTTAAACTCTAATTTCTGAGGGGAGAGAAGCTGCACTACATAATGGTGAAGTAATAATTAACAAATATTGCCATGGTACATGGCAAAAATCTGCTGGAAAAACACTGATCACTACTGTGCAAGTGTGCACTAAGGAACGCTTATATGTATGCATCTTGAAAGAAATTGATCACATACATATCAATGTGCTTGTGCCTGTGAGAGTGTGTGTGAGTGTGTGTGTGTGTGTGTGTTCGGAGTCCTGCCAGCATCATTCTTTTTTCCTTCACTTTATTTCTGTTATTCTTTAAGATATGTCACAAGGGGGAGTGACCAGGAATCTGAGTGACCATAATTCCTTCTTATTAGTCATGGGTTGAAGTGGTCCTTTAAAACATCAGACAGCAACATGTGGGTAAAGACATACCAGTGCAACATGGAGGCCATGGCCTGTGAGTGAGTGTTGGTCGTCTGAACACTTTCCTGTGAGCTGTGATGTGTAAGAGGGAAAAAGCCCAACTTGACCCTGAATTTTCAAGACAGGTGGAAAAACATTAACCAGTAGTGAATTGTGCAAAGGCAATGTCACTGACAAATGATGCATGGGCATTAGTACAACTGCTGTCTGCAGGCCTCAGTGCAGAAGGTTATTCTACTGCTCATGTACTCTCATTTTTGCTTTATTGCTTTCAACTTTTTTCCTTTCCTCATATAACATTGCTATCTAGATCATACATAGAAAGTAAAATCCCATAATGTCTGCTTGTCACAGTTCCTTTTCTTCTTTGTCACTCATTTGGCAAGGAGTGAAGGTATCTTGTAATATTCATTACAGTGCAGGATCAAAGATTGAGGACATTGACACTGTCTGAACCTTTCTTTGATCCACAAATAGTATTTCCATTGAAGACAGGCTTGTGTTTTGGGTTTTTTTTCACCAAACTTTACACCATAGTCTATTCCCCTTTCTCATCCTACACTGGAAACTTCCAGGGAAATGTCATGGCATTATTTGTGTTTTAGACCCCCCTCAAGAACTTAGACTTGGTCACACGACAGTCCAACCCTTGTTTGGTGTTACGCCTTTCAACTGTAATGCTAGACTAGGACAATCCCTGTGGGATTTTAAGACAGTTCTTCTGAAGATGGAGTTCCTTTATTTCATCTGCCTTATTTGCTTTATTACTAAGTACATGCTTTTATACTTAATAGTATTAAAAAAGGTTTTAGTTCCTTGCACTAGGTTTACCTGGGCATGCACACCATTCTTGAGCAAGACTTCACCTCCCATTTTGAAGAAGGTGCAGCATGTGTTAGCTAGATGATAGAAAAGTTAGTGATGACAAAAAGATGAAGTGAAATATCAAAAGAAATTAATTATTAACAAGGAGAGCAAAAGTTAGACAGCAAGAGCTAACATTATTCTCAGAAAAATGGGACTTACAAATTTATGTAGTTACAGGAGAAGAGAAAAACGTTTCTTATTTGGTTTAAAAAGACTTTACTGGATAAGCTAGCCACTGAAAAAAACCCAGTATTTTCCAGTCATTTGTAAGATATTATTTAAGCAACAGGAAAAGCAGCTCACCCTCAAGTAAATAAGCACTGTCATTCTTTCAATACAGCCACATCGTGGTAAAAATGGAAACATGGTAATGAAGATACACTAACTGATGCCAACCCACCCTTCTGCAAAATCTGTGCAGATATTTATGAAAATTACATGGAGTTTTGCGCTATTTATTCACATCAAAAATCATCCTTCAAGTCTACTGGTGATGCTATCTTAATCTGCATCCAGCATATTATGGAACTGTTTTGCAGTAGTACACAACCCTTCATCTTGAGAAATTTTCGGGTATTTTATACCCAGACTTGAAGAACTGTCTTTATTTTCTTACCAGCAGTAGTTTATATTGACTGAAGATGGAGTTACATTGTTTTAAATGTTCTGTCTCATACCACCAGGTAAGATATTTGTAAGATATTTGTTACTTTCCTCTGTTTCTGGGTGCAGAAACACTGACATGTGAAAAACAGCCCGTACATTTGCAACTGCTAGCTGGTTAACCAAACAATAAAATATGGAGAGTGTAGCAACAGGTCATTTTTAAGCAACCTATTATTATTAAAAATGTCTTCTAAACTTTTTAAAGCTGTGTATAATTTTCTGATTCTTACACAACTCTTCACTTGCTCACACAAACAAACAAACAAAAACGAGGAAGGAGCTGAGAACTACTACATACAACAGCCCTCTATACAAGGCAGTCATTCATTTCTCTCCTATCTTAGAATAAACTGGTCCAAAAAACCATTCCTGTTAACTCCAAGAGTGTACTCACTTGATCACCAAGCAGTAATCTCCTTGGAAAAACCGGTCTCCTAACAGAAGCACTTTGGAGGAAAAAATAACCTAAACAAAAGCATGAGCATATATAGTTTTTTCCTGACGTTTAATATTCTCCTAATCTGTCATAATAATTGATTTAGTTTGCTGCCTAGATAAAGTTCTGCGCTGACTTGTCCAGTGTTAGCTGTTAGCATATGAAAGTCTCTCACGTCAGAAATATTTTGACTCTTGGAAAGTCACAGTTTGCAAGAGGTAATAAATATCTCAGTTTAGATCAAAACTGGCTGTTATTGAAAGGCAAGCTTTCAGGTTCCAACCCGCCTTTGGGTTTGGAGAACAATAATATTTATTATAATATTATTATAATATTTTTTTTGACCTCTGCACTTTCTAGTTGATAAAATTAGGTGTTTAATTCACAGGAAATAGAGGTTTTGGAGAATATTTCTTCCAAGACTTCTTTTAAGAAGTGCTTATGTCAAGCTGTTGAGTGGTTTTTCATATTTGCTCTTTTCACTGTTTCATTTTGATTTAGATAGATAAACTCTAGAATTAAATCTACTTGATTTCCTACATATCAAGAATTAAGAGACTTACAGTAGCCATATTATTGTTATATATTGTAGTAATACATTACTTATATAACTACTTCAGCAATATTATTACCTAACTTATGTAATAAATTAGGCAATACCTTAAAACAAATAAAAGTATGAAGTTTTATGCGTTCTACATTGCATGAATATGCTTTGAAATGCTTTTTGTTTGTGTGCCTAGGACTTGAGCTCAGGAGAGCAGGCTTCTCATTCCCGGAAAGATATGCAAGTAAAATTCACCTTTGGTCTGAGAGGGAGTGCACAATCTGTGTATTGTGTAAGAACCCATTGTGCACATTAAATAAGTCCATGTGCTGGCTCCTAGAGAGGAATTTCATCTGCACCTAGTGATACTTACACAAAATGCTCTATGACCCACTATTGATGCCTCAAATATACAGTTGTTTAAAGTTGTTCTTGTAAGAAATTACACAAAATTACTGATGTGGAGTATACTGTACTATGGTCCATTTTTTCTGATTTTATGAGGTGGGGGACCAACCAGACTGAATGACAATGAGAAGTAAGCTCATCCATGTAGTGGAAATGTGGAGTTTTAACTTCGAAAACTCTGCATTGGGTTGGTTTGAGATGTTGCCAAATAGCACCAGGAAATACATATGTGATTATTTTAACAACCCTGCTAAAGCTAGGAAAATTCTATTTGAGCTGCAGAAGGAAAGGAAGCAGAATTGCCAACAGCATAAACAGAAATGCAGGAAATTGCCAGTCAAAAGGAGTATTACAAAGTATACTGAAAGAAAACAGCAAACTTGGAACATATTTGTGTACATGCTTCTAACAAAGCTTTGATTTGATCCACTTTCTGAAATTAACATGGTCCTAAAAATTAAGCTTTGCTGGGGAATACAGGATGTGTGTATACTTCTAACAGAGGGAGACTTTACATCAGAGAGAGAACCTGAAGGAACAACTAGAAGAAGAAGTCCCATAAATTGTTATATGGAATATTATACGTGTTGTAGCTGGGTCTAGCACAACTGAAACCTTCTAGAAGAAAGATTTTTTTTTTTAATTCTTGTGGGAAGACCCAGCTTCAGGCATTTCAAAAGGATCTGCATCCAGAAGGCAGATGCTCAGCCTACTGTGTAGGCTGGGACCTCTTCAGATTTGATCAGTAAAACTGGAGCACCCAGATGACTTAGTCACTGCCAAGTTTTTGTGCAGCCTTCTGGTTTTGATGAGACTCCTCACAGACCAACACAGGACCTGGGCTGAAAGACCCTCTGCTTTGGTTCCTAAACTTCAGATCTGGACTTCTCTCTCTGAATAGTGACTTCAATATAATTGCAGGTTGTTCATAAAGATGAATTAACAGACTTACTTTTGTACTGAGTTGAAAAAGAAGGAGATCTATTCCTTGTAATTATGACACAATAAAGCACTGACTTTTTAGTTAGACTTTTTCTTTAAACTATGAACAAAACATTTCAGAATTAAGGCAAGACAGAATTATTGACATAATCTTATTTCTAGTTGTGAATTCAATGCATTTTTAAATTAATTGGAATTCCCAGCTTTTTGTCCAAGTGGCTAAATCTCTCTTTATCCTGGAGGTGAAACATACTGAAGCAACAAATTTGTTTAAAATGTTTTCTTCCTAGTAACGGACTACATACACATTTTTTCCTTTGCTCAGTGTGGTTGAGTCTGAATGACTCTCATTCCAAGGGAGAAAACATTGCAGTTGTCCAGGAGATTGGTAGACTTTTAGTTGTGTTAAATAGATTCTGTCTAGACTACTGATTACATAAAAAACATTTAGAATAACTCAAACCCTCTAAAAAGCAGATTGCTATTTCTTTGCTTATGAACACTATAATAATATATATAATTATTATAATACTATAAATATCTGACTGTAAAATATAAACTCAATCAGACTGAAAGTATTTCTCAGTGTTTTGGCCGTGCCACAAGCAATGATGCTCCTATTTTACTGAGGGTTCTTAATAGCATGTGTTGTGTTAAAACCTCTTTTTTGTCATTATCTCTGTTAAAAATAAATTGATTAATAGACGTATGAAAATTAGCATTATAGCATACAGTACTAGTGGTTTTCTTCATGTAAAAGATGTTACTTATTTTGTAATCTGGCTCTTTTAAAAGAGCAAGTCTTTACCTGTTTTGCTTAGGATTTCAGAAATTTAGTGACTAAATTCGACTTTGTATAATCCTCTGTTTCCTGAGGGACAATTAGTTATTAGTCCCATCACAAATCCATCTCTCTGGTGCCAGTTACGTTCATAAAATTAAAATGCCTCTTAGGCCATCTCAACACATCTGCCAAACATTAAAAATATTAGAGTAGCATTGTGCATATGTCAGCCTGTTTTGACTTCTGCATAACTGTACACTTTTTAAAAGGCAGTTTTATGCTATTAAATTGATTAGCTGGCTACTATTTCCATTAGCGTAGTTCTTGTTAATTTCCATGTTATTTTCCTTTGAGATTAATTAGTTTTTTGCACAGTGAAGAATACAAGAAATACAGTGAAGAATACAAGAAATGCAGGCAACATGAGAGATTCAGATAGCATGGAAAACACTGTCAAGGTGCAGTTTTGGCGTATATTTGTGAAAATCAGTTGAAGTACCACAAGTGGGAAAGAAGCAGATAAATTTTTAATTGTTATTATAAAAAACCCTTCCAAGCAGCTTGAGAAAGAAAGTCTTAATGTCATTTTATGACAGTAAACTAATAAAAAATAATACAGCATTTTAAAATCTTTCTCTTTTCCATGTTTTGTGAGAAGTTCTTTATGACATAAGCCTTCACATTTTCCTGGAAGATCATCAGTGAGCTGCTTGTTAGTCTAAGGTGTTGCTCTATGTTGTCTGCATATCCTCAGCCATGTTTGTACTGTGACACCAATGTGGTGATCCCTCTTAGCTTCACACAAGATGGTGCTGAAGCACCAAGTTGGTCTCTGACCATTGCTGTGTCTTGCTGAATCTTTTATTCCTTTATTTCCTGAAGCTTTGCACCTTTTTTTTTTTTGTGTGTCCTGAGAGTCATCCTCACTGTTACATAAGTCCAAAACTCTTTCCTATATTCTCCAACCAGTTTAAATGTAAGCATATCGTCTTTTTTTTATATAAATGCCAAAACTTAACTTTTGTGCTAACACTCTGAAGAGAGGCAGTCCCCCTTACCCTCACCTTTGTTGGATAAAAAACAAATACTGATGCCAGTCCTGATCTCTGTCGAGAAGTGTGCCAAACACTCTTATTTTGTCCAACAGCGATAGTTTGCTAAGATACATCATACAGGCTGACATAGGCCTTCTGAAGTTACATTAGGTAAATTAATAACCTTGAACAACATTACCAATTAGGTCAGAAGACATGAAAAAGCCATTATGGCCTTTTAGAGTATTTTTGCTAGTTTTTAGTTCCTCACTGACTGCAGCAAAGACCAAAGCCTAAATAAAATCTTAGAGGGAAGTAAGTCTGGGGTCATCACAGAACACCACATAACGCAGAAGGAGGTTTGAGAAATACTGGGGAAAGGGCTTTAGAGGAAGCTTAGGCCTGCAGGTATGGTTCCATCTTATGCTAAAACATGTTTCTAGACCAGGGTGGCAGAAGCGATTAGAGATACAGTGCTGCAGCCAAAGTTTTTCAGCTTACAGTTCCACTGGGGAGGAAATGGTCTAATGGACACAAATACGGTGGAATTTCTTCCTAACTCATTCGCTCATTTGCACTAAAGCATTATACTCAGTATCTCCTTAGCAGTAGATTGAGTCTAAGCTTGAATTCTTCAGCCCAACAGGCACCTATGAATACTTCTTTTTCTGTAGCTTTCTTACATTCCCAAGATCCCAAAGTCCTACTTTGAGGTCTAGTTCAGTAATCCCTAAATACAAAAACCCCACAAACATAAGAAGCATAAATCTTGACATCTACCTTGATTTCTGTAACATTTTTAAATAACTGCACCTCATTTATTTTTCCCATTTTTAACTGTAACCGTAATGAAATCCAAAATCCAGAGCGTATCTCATCAGCCCTTACCTGCCAAGTCCCTGTAATCACTGTAGAGCAAAACTGACACTGGAGTATGACGAGGTCTATTTCTTACAGTTTTAAAGTCTTAATTGCATGTATCAAAATTTTATATCACCAACTAAATTACTTTTTTCCTCGTTTTTTAGTTTCAGAGCCACGTAGAATGGATAAATATCCCTGTTATAAGGGGCTATAAATGCAAATGCTTTGCATTTCCAGTATTTCTCTAAATATATATTAGAAAGCAGCTAACACTGGAAAAATTGTTTTAAACTATGTTGAAGTGAATTAACTTGTTTTAGAAACACTGCTTCAGCTAGATCTGCATGAACTATGTTTTGTGAAAATATATGGAAAATTTTTCATATCACAGGTTTTGAATGCTCAGCATAGGTTGTTCTGAGAAATCTGACTCGTACAACATTCTTATATGCTGTGAATATTGGGCACACTAGGATACTGGAAACAATATTAAAAATGGCAGATAATGTTTTAAAATGCTTTAAAAAATGTAACCTACCAGATGTAAAACTGGTAAAGCTTACTTTCTGGTAGAAGAGTCTGACATACCACTTTTGTCAGTCAAACATTCCAATAGAGAGTAGCCTGACAATATTCTTAATCTGTACTTTTTAAAGATTTGCTTGCAATGAATTTTAAATGTAAAAATCTGTAGCAGAAGATCAAACTTTGGTCTTTTATATTTTTCAGTGGTCACGGCTGAAGATAGGAGACACAGCTACATGGATTTTTGATTTAGCACAGTGTGGTAATTTACAGATTCACATTAATGTGAATGAAATAGCTGGAGATATAACTGGTCAATATTATTCTTTCAGTACATTGCAGGTATTGTTTGTAGAAGGGTCTGTGTTGCAATAGTGGTATACAGTCCTAAGAAAAGAGATCTTATCTTGCAAAGAGTTTTAGAGTTTTTACTGTATGGGGGAGGACACCTGCTAGAAGAGTGACTTGCCCCACCAGCTGGCTCATATGTATAAGCTGATTCCCACTGTAGGACTACAAAGAGAGGAAACGAATTAAGAAATATACTAAGAAAGCAGTAAGTGTGATATTGCAGTATTGCATGGTTAGCTGTTCCTTATGAAATGGGATGCGGCTGCAAGAATCATTAATCTTCTCTAATTCTTTGCCAATCTTGATGTTACAGAAGTGGTGGGAGTAGAACTAATGGAATCTGGGAATGGATATTAATTCTCCTTTTGTAATTTCCTGTTTAATTTGTTTTCAGTAGACTACTGTTGCATATAAAAGAGGAAATGAGACTTCTACAAAATATAAAACAAACAAGGATGTTCAAAAAGAGATTAAGTAGCTCATAAGAATGAAGAACTGTTCAAGCAGAAGTCATTTTATATCTCAAATGAGAAATGTCTCAGATTTATGTCAATCCATGACAAACAATTTTCTTTCCTTTACAATATGCCTTTGTTGGTTCCTAAAGTGCCAAAAAATCATCTACAGAATTTTTCCTCCTTTTTATTCACCCTACTATTCTTCAATAAACATAATGACCCTTATATCTACAACCAAATCTTTCTTCTCAGTCAATTTGCCAAAATTCAAAAAGATGCCATGGAATAACTTGGACTGAGTAGCTCTGTGATCTTTCTTGTAAGCTTTTGTCCAAAAGACTACATATTATCCAGTTCATTTGTTGAATTATGTTTAATTCAACATTTTTCTGGAGACTCAACTCTGTTCTGAGAACTTTTGCCTGATCCAGCTAGCAGCTGGGGGTAGGCAGTCAGGGGTTAGGAGTCAGAAGAACAAGCCAAGACAATGTCTGATCAGTGATGGCTTCACTGTTCCTTTCCTTCTTGGCATATCCAGGATCGGACAAGCAGAAGATATTGAATACCATAATGGGGATGATCAGGAGACCCGTGCACTTTATGGAGGCCTTGAACAGCTGAAAATGAGAGAGGTTGAAGATTTCAGGGTCTGGTGGGCATGCTGTTATAGGATCTGGAGACAATAGAGCAGTGTGGAGCAGCAGCTATTCTGATTTTCTCAGCCACTTTCTATTCCATGTGTTCCTGATGCCAGAATCCAGCAGCCAGAAGCGCATGAACAAATCATTTCCTTAGGTTCTGGCCCTTCCAGACAAACTAACCAAGGGCTCAGAGTAGCTGTGTCAGAGCTAATTTTCTTGACACTTATGCTAAAGGTAGGGTTGCACCTAAGCAAGATAGGCTTTTTCATGTAGATGCATTGGCTTTGCAAGATATCTGTTACTATTACATTAAAAAATGCATTTCTGTAATAAAAATAGGGACTGAAGTAACAGGAATTGCATGGAGCTTTACAGGTGTTTATAACAGTCCCTTTTTCCACCTTCTTCTTACTGGTGGTTGAAGAGGCTCTCAGCTGGTGCAGCAGGCTGGCTGGGGCTCCCTAGGCTAGAAAGCGAATAGTGGGATGGCAGCATTTAACCTATGGGCAGGGGACTCAAGGCAGGAAGGAGGATGGTACCTGCCATTCAAATTCCTCTGTGTCTGAGACAGGCAGGACAATGGTCCAAAACTGGTTTTAATCCAGAGAGTGGAGTTGAAGAGAAGCTGCCCAGTGCAGCTGATATCTTTGATAATGGTGCCAGGGAGTCCTCCCCAGTGGCCCTGTAGGGCTTGCAGGCCTGCAGAAAGGTAACACCTGTTTGCACAATGTGTTCGATAAGAGGTGGTCTTATTGGCTGGATATGAGCCAGCAATGTACACTCACAGCCCAGAAAGCCAGCTGCACCCTGGGCTGCGTCAAAAGCAGGGTGTGCAGGAGGGTAGCAGAGGTGATTCTGTCTCTCTGCTCTGCTCTCAGGAGACTTCACCTGGTACACTGCATCCAGCTCTGGGGCCCCCAACACAAGAGAGATGTGGAGCTGTTGGAGCGGGTCTGGAGGAGAGCCATGACAATGACCAGAAGGCTGGGGCACCTCTCATGAGGGGAAAGGCTGAAAGAACTGAGGTTGTTCTGAAGAAGAGCCTGTAGTATTAGGAAAAGTGGAAGTGGTTTTAAATTAAAAGATGTTGATTCAGATTAGACATAAGGAGGGAACTGTTTATGAGGAGAGTGCTGAAACACTGTCACTGGTTGCCCAGAGAGCTGGGAGGTGTCCTATCCCTGGCAACATTCAAGGTCAGGCTGGATGGGGCTCTGAACAATCTGATCTACTTGAAGACATCAGGCAGGTTGGACTAGACAACCTTTAAAGGGCCTTTCCAACCCAAACCATTCCGTGATTCTCTGATACTTTAGTTCTATGCAAAGTTCTTAGAGCCATTTAGCTGTAGCCAGGACTCAGATGACTTTGGAAGATTCAAACATCATTTTACTACAGAAAATTATAAATGTTTTTGCATATTTCCAAGCCCACTTCCACCTTTTTCCTTTGATTAGGTGAGCTGTGTAGAAGAGATATGCTGGCTGTCCTCAGAGGCAGGCTATTCATGTCTTTTACCCACAAAGTTGCCGACTGCATTCTGTGTGCCTGCTCTCACAGACCCAATTAAATGGGAACCCTAGCCCGACTCTAAATGCAGAGCTTCTAGATGCCATAGTTATCTATAATCTTCTTGGTTAACTGTTTTCCCCATTTGTTTTCTAATACACATTTCTAATATACTTTATACAAATAGCAGTTATTGGCTTTATGTCGCATATGCTTACACTCATCAACTATATTTAGTAGAAGAATCTGCAAGGGATGTACCTGGAGGGAGCCTAAAAGATAGCTAGAGAGGAATTATTTTCAAGAGCATGTAGTGACAGGACAAGGAGGAATGTTTTCAAACTGAAAGACAGTAAGTTTAGGTTAGATACTGGGAAAAAATCTTTACTGTGAGGGTAGTGGGGCACTGCAACAGGTTGCCAAGAGAAGCTGTGGATGTCCCATCACTGGAAGGGTTTAAGGCCAGGTGGGATGGAGCTTTGAGCAACCTGGTCTAGAGAAAATTGTCCCTGTCCACAGCAGAGGGGTTGGACTAAATGCTCTTTAAGGTCCCTGTCAACATAGCCATTCTATGATATATTCTAGGACTCTTTAAAATGTTGCTTGTGTCATTGCATTGATCATTTAGATCAGGGTTCAATTGCATTGATCATTTAGATAAGGGTTTTCAACCAGAAAGTTCATGTCAAAAGAACAGGAGGATTTTGGCAATGTCAGTTTAGGGTTGTGGAATGGAATAGAAGGATTAAAAAGGTGAAAATAATTGCGTCCTATATAGCATAATTTCTTTCACTCTGAGAAAGCAAATTACAAAACATGCTTACACCTAAAGACTGAATCAATTAAAAAATGCAATTAAACACTGAAATAAGAGTTGTCACTCTGATAGTTCTATCATACTTCATCTTTAATTGGAGGTTTAAAATATGCTTTTGTTTTTGGAAAAAGCCCAGGGCCATGGCTCAAAAAAGCAACTCTTTAATTAGATTCAGTATGGATGGACAAAATACACTGTAATGGCTTAGACACGATTCACATTGGTAGCAGAGATATCAACAGGTCATAGACATGAAAAGGAATTAAAGAAGTTTTTACTAAAAACAAACTTGAAGAATTATTTAAATAGTTGGTTGCTAAACCATTAATGTTTTGAAAATGTTGGATAGAATATAAACTTTTGTATCATGGACCCTAGATCCTAAACCGGTATCAACTTTGGTTGTATTACAATTCCTTTCATTTGTGTTATGTCAGTTTCTGTCATATGGAAGAGTTGGTTCTTGATAGACATTCGCCTAACCACTGATAGAAGATTTTTAACTTTATTTCGTACTGATTTGAAGTATTCCATAATAATTCTACTCTTTGTTACAACTGTGTACACAGTTTCATGAACTGCATTGACACTATCCCACCAAAATGGATGCTATCAAACTATCAAATGCTAAGAAGATCTTTCTGACCAAGACATGAAATATTTAGTATAAAATAAAAAAGAACAGAGTTTAATTTGCTTTTAGAGTTCAGGTGAAACATAAATCATCTAATTATATTTGAAATCTCAAAGGTGTCAAAATCCATTTTCTATTAAGATCTCTCACATTGTTTTGTAGACTCATGAGATCTGAGCATTTAATTGTTTTACCTGACTTCTGCATTTTCCCTTTCATTGATCTGTAAAATGCAGCTGCTTCTTTTCACTAGATGATTCTACAGAAGGCAGGTAAGTGTGCCCAACTAGATAATTAGACAAGTCAAAATGAATGCTACTCTGCTAGTAAATGAAGGGATGTTAAAAAAAAAACAAGAAACAACCAAAAGCCAATACAACAAAAACCCTCAGCAAATCCAAAAAAGAAACTGACAAATCCAGAAACAACTGACAAGTAACAAAACCACCAAAATAACAATAATAAAGTTTTTCCAGCTTGGGACCTCTTTCAAACTAAGAGCACCTATATACATTTTAAAGGCCCCTCATCTGAAAAAGAAACCCCAGACCAGTTGGATTTAATAGTCAGAGTGTCAACAGAACACATAGACTTGTTGGACTACACAGTGAAGCATTAGAAAGGTGAATGCAATGTTATAGATTAAAAAATTCATTCTTAAGAGTAAGGAGTTTGAATTTGAGTGGGTTTAGTACTGGGCAGTTCTTTCAAAGTTTACCTATTGCATATTTTCTCTTACTAAAGAAGTAGTCATCTTTATGCAAAGTATTTTGGAAATTGTGCAATGACTTTTTTTCTCAGTCTCTTATCTACTTAAAAATATCAATTCATACTAATAACCATTAAATCTTGTTCTTTTCCCCCTGTTGCCTTCAGAAGCAGCTCAGCAGGAACATGCATTTTGATAAATGTTCTTCCCTCTTTCGTTTCTAGAAAAGAAAAGGGGAAATAAAGAAACGCTGCAATTACTTTGTACCAACTGTAGCAATGCCAAAAATCTTTGTAATTGAAATTACTTTCTTCTATGTGTGAAAACAGTTAATAGCAACTCCCTGTAGCTAACAGCAGTCTAAGCACTGGAGCAGAATATTAAAGACTCATATCTCTTTGTGGAATATGAAGGGTTATTTTAGTCCACAAAGCTAGAAATACTGTACCTGTCACCCACTGTCTCCCACACACAATGTCTGAAACTGTTATCTTGTGCAGAGATGTCAGAATGGATTTACAGTAACAAATGGTGATTGATTTCTCTCTAATCGGAGAAAAGAACAAAAAATTTCTTACAAAGTCCCAGTCTGGGGAGCACAAAAGACAAGCCCTGAATTACCTTCCCTGTGCCTGAGCTGTGCTTTTCCAGAGTTGCACTTCTTGTGCAGCAGACAGCCACCGTGTGATACTGGTGTCCATGCTCCTTCCGAGTACTCAGTGGCTGAGCAGGGAAATGTGTTGACTTCCTCTGCATCTTCGTGTTTTCTAGCTTGTTCTAAGAAAGCAATTCTTTCCCACTGTTCAGAGAGGTGATAAACAAACTGACATAATGAAAACATGATGGTTAAATTTTTCTCTTTTTCTATTGATTAAACCTTCTCTACTCTCTGTTGAAAGAGAGGTGGGATGTTAAATGCACCAAGTAAATCAAAGTCAGTTTTAAAGACATCTTGGCACCACACTATGCAATGAAGCAGTATCAGGCTTCATAATTTTCTGGAACACCTTCAACTATTTGTGAGCCAGGTCTCCCATTAGATCACCCCCTGAGTAACAGATGCAAAAGAGGCATCCAGTTGGCTCCAGAAAAACAGTGAAAATTGAATAATGGTGACAATGTATAATACATACATGTGTGTGTGTATGTGTATATATATTTCCCAAATGGAGACTGTCTCAGTCAGGTTTCAGAATCTATCCTGTTGTGGAAGGGAACTATCAGCTATGGCTTCTGAAATGTCTTTGAAGTGCTTTATGAGTAGATTTAATCTAATACCAGACAGAGTTTACAAAATGTAATACTACACGGTATACTACAAAGTGTGTACCACTAATGGAGATTTGACCTGTTTCACAACAGCCACAATCAGAGATTGTAATCCTCCTTTGGAGTTCCTTTTGGCTTTGCTTCATGCATGAATCTGATTGATAAACTTACAAGTCTAACTAAAAAATGTTTATTGCTATGACAGCTGAGCAATAGGGTATCAGAACATCACCTACACTTATCAGAACAGAAGAATTTATTATTGATAGTTTCCTTACTGTGAACTCAGCAAGAAAAATGAAGGTTAATATAAAAAACTACAGTGCTATAATTTTCTGGTAAACAGAAACAAACATATAATCTGGTAAAACAGAGTACAAAGTCAGTAAATAATTTCATGGTTGTTACTGCATTTAGAAATGGAGTTAATTGCTTTACTAAGAAAGTAAACGAAATCATAATGAGCAATATATTCATCTAGTTGCATCTCATGTGTTGCTCATGACATATGTGGAAGGAGATCCTGAAACTTAACGGTGTAATTTTGTCTGAATAACTGACATGATAGATTTAACAAAACTTCTTATGCTGTGATATAGTAAGAGCACCCAGAATTCTCTGCATTTTGTTACAGTACAGAGTATGACGATGTGGAGATGTCCCCCCCGGGCGATGGGTCCTGGGAGTTGAAGCATGGTT
>VYXC01013169.1:0-29138 GCA_013397175.1 Platysteira castanea
ACTTCTGTCCCTTTGGAGTTCCATTTTCCTTTGTTTTGGAGCTATGAGACTTGAGGGGGGACTGGAGATTCCACAGCAGCCCCATCACAGAACTGCCTTTGGAGTGCTGCTCCAACTCCACCTTAAAAGTCAAGGCGTTGCTGATGGAAAATCTCTTCCAGAAGGCTGTACATCAGACACTTATGACTCCAACCAGCACATAAATTGAATATAACGGGAACCTAAATTATGAGTTAGGACAATGCTCTCCAAAATTTTGTCTTACCTGCTAAATATTTCCACATTACTACCAACCTGATCCAATAAAAAATATCAGACCCAGCTTACTTCTGTTTTTTTAACAGCGCAGCATCTGATGCATCACTCACAATTTCTGAAATACATATCAACAGAATAATAACAATTTCATGTGTACATGTGTCAAAAGCACAGACATCTACTGAAATGTTGGTTACATAAAACCAGATTTTTTTTTCTGAATTTTAATGCAACAATAAAAAGAGGTTTAGAAACTGATCCAAACACAGTCAATCAAAACAAGAGTCTTTCTATTCCTCTCAGTAGTCTTTGGATCAGTCCCTGATTTATTTATCGGCCTCTATTTATGAATATGCTTAGGATGCCAACTTGTTAAATTAAATATAGATCAACAAAAAATATCCTTGTGATTCTTATTTCCTCCATGTTGAGAAACAGATTATCTTGAGCAACGTAATTTGTTGGTGAGTATAACTATTGATTTCAGAAGAATAAAGTCTGTTTTTGAACATTTTTCTGCATCTCCTGCCAAGCTCCATGGAGATATTTTATATGAGATATTATTCAAAACCTGTAAGTCTGCTAAATTAAACAGGGGGCTCCAGGGTCTTTGAAAACTAAGTGTGGTGAAATCAGAGACTTTTACCTACACAACTTAGTGAAAATAAGCAGCTACAAAGCACACTGCACTTCATTGTTTTGAGTTCTTCAGCCCATTACTAAATTTAAAGCCAGCATTTGAGTTTATTACTTCTTTCCACAGATTTCACATTTCTCATCTTATTTTCAGTGCTGGTCAGAACTGGAACCTCTTTCTGTCCTTTTTTTTTTAGATGAGGGCTAAGAATAGATTTTCTTCTGGCATGTTATTAATACTCCAGCTTTGGTCCACGATAGTCTCTGTTTTTCTATGTCACTTTGAACTTAAGTTCTGTTCATTATTTTATGACAGTCACTTTGTTCTTCTGCTTTCACCTTGAAGAAAAAGCTTTTTGAGATAATGATATTTAGGGGAATCATTTGTCCACTTCACTGTACTTTTGGGGTTTTAATACACATGAAGACCTCTGTGGTTGATTTGTTCAGATCATAGATCAGTGGGGCAGTCCACTCTTCTTACTTCTGGAATAAGTTCAGCCAGGCTCTATCCTGATTTCACAGCCTAATACAGGCACAAATTTCCCAGCAAGCATCTCAGTCACCCCATTCCCAACTAGCTATATATTTTATTCTAATTTTTCTTGGAAGTTTTCTCTGGCTAAACGATTACATTTACTAATAGAGATACTTTACAATAGTTATAAAAGATATCAGCAGAGGGCATCTTCATTTTGGCCTTTTCAAAGACATGGTATCCTCTGGGCATTTACAATAATTATAGCACATTACTTCTTTTGCTTTCTTTTTGTGCAGGAAAAAGGAAAAAAACCCAAAAACCTCCCATTCACCTCTCTAGCATATTAGTTCGAGGCTCAGACAGCACATAAATCCCACTTGAGATCTCAGGTCAGGGTAAATTTTACCCTTGAAGAACTACAAAGAGGGAACCAGTTTCTATTTTTCCCACTGTGTAAAAAGTCTGTCTGTTTTGTTGTGTATCTGGACTTTTTCCTAAAATATGGTCTTCAAAACACAGGTGTCTCCAAATTACCTCTGGTTGAGAAGACATGGACTCTACTATAAAATGATGCAAAAGAAAAACCGAACCAAACAAAGCCCAAACCAAACAAATTTAAGATTCATTAACTGAAGGAAGGAGTATTTGTTGGCACTTAGAATGTGATTCTGTGACAGATGGACTGCAAATTTACTTTTACAGCACTGTGTTTTGGTATCATATTTATCATATCTTTTTTGTCTATCACAATTGTTACAAGTATCTGTGAGTACTAATAGTCCTGGTCCAGGAAATGCTACCTCTCTAGTCCCTGTCTCACCAGAGGTATTTCCATTTTGTTGTATCCACATCTTAAAGGCAAAAATGAGTGTTTCAGTATTCCTCTTTCTAGAAACAAGAACAAGATAATTTTTTCCCTGGCCAGACTTCATACAGATGAGGAAATTACAGATTCTGCCACTCACTGAATATTCAACCCCGTCTATTGTCCTGTTTTCTGAATGACTACTTTTTCCACTGGATGAATACAAATCAAAACCATTATTCATTTCCTAGGAAGAAGAGGAATCAAGAAGAACAAGGTTTTGAGCTTGTCTCTAAAAATCTAATAAAATTCTTTTATAGGGAAATTTTACAACATAAGCCATCACCTGTCTCCCAGTAACCTCTTGGGATCTTCATGTTACTCTCTGAATCTTGTCACTGGCATTGAATTGCTCAGTTAAATGTGCTGTAACACTCTTTCACTCTTTCCTGAAAAATGATGTCACAAACCTAACAACAAAGGGAAGCATTGTTGTTAATCTTCATTTTCTTCTTACCTTAATTTTCTTCTTAATTTGCATTGAACAGTTACATAAATTACTTCTTAAATATCAGTAATACAAGAAATGCTCATATTTAAAAGCTACTACTACTAATATTAATACTTCTATTACATCAGATAAAAACCTACGTACTCATGTTCTAATGACAAGAAAAACACCTACCAGTGTAGCATAAGCTTATCCTAAAATAAACAGACACAATTCCATTTAGGTGGCTAGAGCCTACTAACCACCAGAAAAGGAGAGGCTAAAACATTAAGGACTGGAACTTGTTTAACTGTTTAAAAAATTGTTTAAAAAGCAAGCATTTAGACTAATGAAAAATGTTTCCCATTATTAGACTGCCTTATAAATACTTATTGGGCAACATTAACAGCAGCAGTAAAAGAGCTATGTGTAATATAACATATGCCATATATCATGCATTTGCCTCTGCTTAGATTAAGAATGTGTATGTTATTTATGAACAGTGAAGTTGTAAGTTTAAAGAGCCATTCTGGGGAACAAAGTTAGATTAGGCACACTCAGTGCAGGCCACATGGTTTGTCACTGAGTCTCATAACTTAGAATCACAGTACACTGACTCCTGTCACACACAGCCACATTTCAGCACTGTTTACTGCGCTCTGCGGCCTCTCCTTGTCAAAGGTGAGCAACCTGGTACCAGATTTACACGGGCTTTCAACCAGCTTTCAGGCTCCAATTTCAAAACACATGGGACTAATTCTGGGGCCAAAGTCAACCTTTAAATCAAGCGACAAGGAAAAATGGACCATTTTAAACAAGATCTTTAACCATCACAACAGGGGAAGTCATCAAACAACCCAGGTTCAGTTGCTGGAGTGCAGTTTAGGTACATGGTGGCCAATAAAACCTGAAGTAACTTTAGTGGTGATTAAATATGTCCTGGTTAAGCATGTGCTTTATTTAACTTCAATGACTTTTTCCACCTATCCCTCCCCACACACAGACTCACTTCACTGAATTATGAGAAATAGTATCTCACAAATATCTGGCTCAAATAATCATAGAAGCATGGAATGGTTTGGGTTGAAAAGGATCTTAAAGAGCACCTCTTTTCAACACGCCCTGCTGTGGGCAGGGACATCTTCCACTAGACCCAGCTACTCAGGATGCACTCAGTCCCTTCATCTACATCATTAAGGAAGATATTAAAAGCATCCTGGTTTGCACAAGGTTTACAGCAATAAAGACTTACAGGAGACACAAAATGCTCAGAGGCATAATACAGTTGGTATCAAAAAGCAAGCTATTAAATCCATTTTTAAGTATTTGAATGCTCCATTAGAGCAAATCTTCAGGTGTTTAGAAGTCCTGCTCCAGAGCTACTTATCACAGAAAGAACATGCTACTATAGCAGATTAAATGCATTAAGAAAGGATACATGAACTGAAGCTTTTATTCTGCACACATCTGCAAACAAGGCATGTGAGAAAAAGACATGTTAAACCTGCTTTACAGAGGCTAAATCAGGTAGTACTACCACAAAGCTAATTTATTCTGAGATAGAGAGTAAACATTAAAAAAAATAAAATAGATAACTTATTCTAGGAATGATAAGCAAAATGCGGTAACATTGTCAAACCACATCACCAAAAAGCGATAAACGGGAATGCTAAATTTTTCTATTTTATTTATTCTAAAGTAGGTTGGAGGGTTTTTTGTGCATAGGATGGAGAAATTTTATTAATGACATGCAGCTAACAGCAATTCCTATATTTTTAGTTTGAACTATTCAGGATCACGGTAAAAAATACTAAAATCAGTTACATATATATCAGCCTTTTTAAGAGTGCATGTGTGTGTGTGTGTGTGTCTGTGTATATGTGTGTGTGTGTGCGCGTGTGTGTGTGTGTGTGTGTGTGTGTGTGTGTGTGTGTTAAAAAATCAATAAAAATAGACAGAAAATACTGTTGTAATGGCACTTTCCTCACTGTCTCCTTTTTTTCTCCTTAAAATATTAAGGCTAGGCTAATTCCATCACCTCTTCCCCATTTCAACTATAGTAGTTGCTCAACAGCAACCATCTCCATATGGAAGGTATAATAATAGAAGGATAGTTTAATGAACTGTCATCATCCAGAATTACCAGGGAAGAAAAACTTCAACAAGCAGGTGACTCCAAATATATGATTAGGAAAATAACTCTTTAAAATGTCAGGAAGGAAAAGGACAAAAGAAACAGGAAAACTGTGTGTGGTTTGACCACCAGTGCAATTAGGATTACCTGTGCAATCTTTCATTTCAGAATTGTATTGATGTTAGTCTGGATTGAAACATGCCCTCATACATCAGGGTCCAAAGAACACTTTAAGCAGATGCACAAGCAGAACATTCATCTTACTGAAGGATCATGATAAAATGAAAGGAGCTATTTCACTCTTTCTAAATTCTGGTCTCTATAGGATAAAGCTTCTTCCATCATTTTGCACTACTTTGTGGAGCTCATTAGGGATATCTTCTTTTCCAAGCCATTCTCTGGCACAGACATGCTGTAGAAACAGCTTTCATGAGTGAGAGCAGGGCTTATCCCAAATGCAGTTTTATCCCTGAAACCTCTTACCAGAAATTAAATCAGGCCACATCCAAGCCATCCCTAGAAGAGCCAGCCACCAGCCAGTGCCTGCCTGGTGCCCCAAAGCACAGCGTATTTTTTCCCTATGTCATATCGCTATTGATTACAAGTTATCCTTTTCTGAATTATTAATTTTGTAGATGTGCAGTTTATGCACACACTTCAAGTTATTTAGTGTAGCTGCAGATACTTGTTAACCATAATGGTCATTTTTTGCACTGATAAAGTGTATCAATTATGTGTTGTATCAGAAAGGTCATCACTTTTTCACAGAATCGCAGAATGGGTCAGGTTGGAAGGGACCACAGTGGGTCATCTGTCCAACCTCCCTGCTCAAGCAGGGTCATCCTGGAGCACAGGCCACAGGTTTTGTGTCCAGACGGTTCTGGGGTATCTCCGGAGAGGGAGACTCCACACCCTCTCTGGATAATCTGTTCCAGCACTGAGTCACTTGCATAATAAAGAAGTTCTTCCTAATGTTCAGGTGGAACTTCCTGTGCATCTGTTTCTGCTTGTGCCTCTTGTCCTATTGCCCTGCACCACCGAGCAGAGCCTGGTCCATCCTTTGCCCCCTCCCTTCAGTTACTGACAGATAGTGGTGAGGTCCTCTCTCAGTCATCTCTTCTCGAGGCTGAACGGCCCCAGCTCCCTCGGCCTTTCCCCCTAAGAGAGATGCTCCAGTCCCGTAATCAACTTCTTTGCCCTCTACTGGATCCACTCCAGGAGCTCAATGTCTCCCTTGTCCTGAGGAGCCCAGGACTGGACACAGGACTCCAGATGTGGCCTCACCAGGACTGAGCAGAGGGGCAGGATCACCTCCCTCTGCCTGCTTGCAGTGCTCTTCCTCATGCACCCCAGGGAAGGAGAGGAAATACAGCTCAACTTTACCATAAGCAGGTGTGCAGCAGGTTCAAGGAAACTGAAAGTCAAAAGTAAAGGATATTAAGAAACATATCCTATAAATCTACTGTAACTCTAAGTTACCAGGATACACTGAAGAAGTGACAAACTGCAAAAAATACCCCTCTCTATTAATTAATATATGCACAGGGCATTCCTGAGGTATTAGGAAGAATACGCTAAGTAAGTGGGATTCTACTTTCTGCAAACGAAACAAAATAAATCCTTATTATGTTTTTTATTCTACGTATTGTTTTCACAGATAAATATAGTCTTTATTGCAGGGAAACCACCAAATGGCAGAGTTCTTGGGAAGCAAATCTGCATGCTCTCTAACAGCCAAGTAACTTATAATTATTTTCTCTGGCACCTTGTGAATCATGACTTACTGTACATGAGGGTTGGTGTCCTCAGGATTGGTGCTGTCATGCCCCTGCTCTTATAAAAAACACCCTCTGCCAAGACAAACTAAGGCCCAGAATTTGGTGAATTTTTCTAAGCAGGGATAATGAGGTGCAGTTGACTCCCATCAAGCTCAACTGGGCAAGTGCAACTGGGTTATTCCTCAGGCACTGAGAAGGGCTGGCTGGCTGGAAACCAAAACCCACTTTATTTGCGAAAGAGGAGGAAAGCTTTCTAAAAAGAGCCCTGAAAGATGTCGGAATACCCGTTCCAGCTGGGAATAAAACAGAGAAGTCAGCAGCAAGCATGAGTTTATGAACTGTCATGGTCTTTCAGAAGTCTTCTGGATCCCACCCATCCTTGTGCAAGCTCTCAGAGCCAACCAACTGTTGATGCTGACAATTCTCATCAAGCTGTGTGAGTGCTCATGGAGCAAGTCTGGCACTTACAGATGATTTGAAAATCTATCTAATTTGATTGGCAGCCATCTTTTCCTTTTTTTCTTTCTTCCTTCCTTCTCGAACCTGAAAACTTCTCCCTTTGCTGTTGATACCATGCTAGCTTTCTTATGCTCTTGGTGGAGACTGAAGCAAAAATTCATTAATTCTTCAAACTTCTTGGTGGCATCTATTTTTAGCTTTTCTTCCTCTTTGAGCAGTGGGCCAGCTCCGTCCGAGGTCCTCCCCTTAATGTGTTTGCAAAATGCCTTCTTGTTACCCATTGTGTACCTTCTTTCTACATTTTATTATGCCTTATAATTTCTGATTGTGTTCTTATGTGTTTATATGGTCTTCTGTTAGAATCTTTCTGATTTCTACTTCCATATTAGTATTTTGACTGCCATGTCATTTCTGCTCTGTGGATAAAGGACTTTGGTGTCCCCTCTGCCAATTAAGTAATTTAATAAGGAAATTAGATCTGATATTCTGCAAGAAGAAGAGATTCCTTGCTCTTCATTACAACCTCTTCTTCATTCCCACACTTTATGATATTAATACAAGGCTGTTGCTGTACTTTGATGTTTGCCTTTTATTGCAGATATCTAACATGTACAAAAATATTCCTTATTATGGTCCACCATTTAGGAAGAGAAGAAGTGTGGACTCAGCAACCACCAATTATATTATATGGACTGGAAATAAAAGCAAATGAACATTAACTTTGGAGGCTGTGTTCGGTTCCTTGGAGGAATATGAAATGTATCTTTGCACTGACGGTATTTTGTCTGCAGTGTGTCGTTTTGAATCAGCAGTAACACATGATCCATCTGTCCTCCTCCATTCAAAGTCCATATTCATTTAGCAAATGTTTTTGCAAACAAGGCAATGATGAACAAGCAAAAATGATGAAAAATTATGAATAAGAAAATAGCAATAATACATCGTTCATATGCCTATATGTATTTATAAAAATCCTATTCTAATTCATAATTTTGGAAAAAGTTTTTTCAGGGCAGTTCTCTTTGTTTGGTCTGAGTCTGGAGAGATCTTTGCCAAGTATGACAAAATAGGATTCTGAAATCTTCTAAGTTACTAGATCACAATATAGTTTAAGATGCTTTTTTTTCACCCAGATAAAAAATTATGTCTGGGATATTTTAAACCTCAGAGTTGGCAGGTGACACTGCTTTGAATAAAAAACTAATTTATATTTAAAATCTGTTATTTGCACAACGTTGCCATTGACATTGAAACCCTGGAGCAGAAAGAACAAGGTCAAAATGGCTGCCAAATATTACATCAAAGAAGTTGTGCACTTTTTGACTTTTAAAAAAGCTTTTTTAGGTAAGTGACAAAAACATTTCTTCTGCTCTTCAATTGCACGATACAATTGTTAAGCACTGGAATTAACATGGTAACTTAAGTATGTAACTAAAAAAAATTATACATTTCTACATATAAGATTGTTTACATCACTCAGAGGTCTTGCTTTCTTTTTTCTGGGTCAATATATTTGCCTGGTATATCCATCTGGAAACAAAAAAGTACAGTTTACCTTAAGCTACAAAATACAAGCATATACATAATTTTGCTGTATTCTTCTCTAAATAATTCTTTCCATATTTTTGGCTTCCTTTGGAAGTTGTGTCAAAATGTTTTGATTATTAGCTGATGAAAATGAGGAGACTCTCTTTCCGTTACTCTGCCATGCACATCTCACCTAATTCAAATTATTTCCTTTCATATCATGACTCACAAGTGGTGTTTAGCCACTTCATTCAAGAAATATATGTTGTTTCCTTCCTTTATTCTCTGGGTTCTCAGGGTTATAAAGAGCCTCAGTGCTCAGATGTGCATCCAGAATCTTGCAGGCAGAGAAGCATGAAATTGTCTCAAGGTTTGGAAATGTAAAGCAGCCGATACCCCTCATGCTTCAAATCTTTTCAAATCCGTAGCTAAGTGTCTGTTCTATTCAGGGAACAACTGTGGTGGATTCCCTCCTTTCCCAGAAGCTGAGCTGTCCCTCAGTTCATGTTTTGCTTTGGGTTTTGTCTAGGCAACTGGATCAAAGCTGTCAAAATGGTTTTATAGTTTAATTATAATCATTTACAGGGTTTCTGACAAGAACATTGAGCACAACAAGCTTGTATAGCACTGGCTTGCACTGTTGAATTGTACACTTGCAATTCCTGTTGACCTCAAATACTTCACATTTATTGGATTGATCTGCTGGTAAGCAGAGAGTGGGCACTAGCTATATAAGACTTGACTTCAAGAGCTGGATTAGTTGAAGAAATTAATTCAGAGGAGATAAGATACAGGAAAGTTATGGCTTTGTTTTCCATTTGGCACATCCATGTCACAGTAAATGATTCTGAAAAGATTTTGCGTATTTAGATAGATCAGGCGCAAAACTTTAAGACCAGAGTATTTGCCTAAGACAAGTTGTGCAACTATACACTCCTAAACTTCTAATTTTTGCAGGAAACCAGCTGAATGATTCAGAATGTGAATGAAAATCCAAATGGCAAAGATTCAGAAGTATTTTAATCACTGCTTGTAGTTAATTATTCAAATGTACAAAACTTTTCAATGTTTGACACCAGCATATAGGTGCATAAAGCATTTGATCCAGTTTTTCTCAGGCTTATGCGTGAGCTGCATATACAGCGGCTTAGGTATAAAAATATCTGTAGTTGACAACAGACATTTGTTGTGCCGGTAGAAAGCAATGGAACTTGGACTGCAATTTCACTGGAGCACAGACAGAACCCTGTTCACAGGTATAACCTGATATTCAGCTTGGGAGATCAAACTTGAGAAGGACTGAGCTGAGGAGACTGCCTTGTTAACCAGCCCTCAAGAGTTGGAGGGAATCCCTGATTTAGACTGATTCGACTGATAGTTGTCCAAGAGGAACTTCTGAAGTGATTTCCTCCAATGTATAGATTTCTGTGGATTCTTCTACAGCTGAGAAACAAATCCACATGTCCGTTTGGGCAGATGAACTCCGAATCTCCACCTCTAACTATTTTGGTCTCCTTCTTTAGTGTTTTTTTTGTAATCCACAAAACTCCATAATAGCTCATACAAATCATTTCAAGAGACACATGGTTTATAGACAGATCTATAGCCAACTCAAGGAGAAGTTATTTTCATTTCTTTATTCATTTTTCCTTCTTACATGTCTGCTAGAGTGGTTCAGATTCTGTCTTCCATTGACGTCAACTGGAGTTGCATACATAGTACTCAGGAACAGGATTTATGATCCAACCAGTATTACCTCTGATTTTCAAAGGTTATGTACACTACAGTCAGACCATGATATGAACCAAGGAACATATGTTTAACCTGCTACTTCTAAGGTATTACATTCCATTTTCTTTGCAAATTCTTCCAAGTTTATTCCTGTATCTAAGCATGAAAAAGACTACCAAATTTCCAGCATTCTTCAAACTTATCATCCAAAATTTTCTGTACTTAGGAGAAGCTAAATTTGCACTTTAAACAGAAGTTCCAAACTATGAGCCATGAACACAAAATATATAACTCTGCTTTCTCTGATCCATACCAGTCCATGATCTAGTCCCTTGGGGATTTCAGAACTTAGCAAAATAGCATTCATACTTTACTGCCATTAAATAAAGTATAATATAGCCTCCCAATTTAATCATGACTATGCCATTTGCTTTCATCTAGTGTTCAGACCAGTAATGGGCTCCAAGCCTTGTCCACTATTTTTGCCTTTAGTGCATCTTCTCTAATCTTCAGGTTTAGCAACACTAAACCCCAGACAGTTCTTAGGCTTTTTACAGGAGAGAGAAGCAGACCAGTCCTATTTTCCAAACACAGAATACAGAGCTATTGTGTGAACAATTTAACATAGGATTTTCTCTCTTATACTGCTTTTTCCTGCAAAGAATCGTTCCCACTTCTGCTCCACCGGGCTTCCAATGAGATCCATCCACTCCTACAGATACTATGAACAAATTTACCAGCAGCAGAACAGTAAAATTGGAGCCTATTTAGTTGCTGATGATTTCTAAGCTTCTTAAATTCCTTACCTGGAAAATAGGATATTTCTGTCACCAAAATAACCCCTTCACCAGACAATAAGGCTAAAGGAGCTCCTTCAAACACTTTGGTTGGAACACAAATGGTAAGCACAGTTATTTCAGATTGATCTAGCCACAAAAGAGAATGATTTAAGGAGTCTTGAAAGAGTAAAGGAAATGTCTAAAACGGAACTCCAGAGAGGCATTTTACTTTCATCCTCAATTTTGGTAGCTTTTCCTCTCCCCAGTGCAACCCTTAGATCAGTTGAATCCCTTTGTATTTCCATAGGCTTCAGTGGTCTGACAGGAGGAATGAGTTTTGCCGTTTCATCTCTATGTAAATGTTTATGTCTAAATAGATACACTGGCCCAAATTCTGGGCTGTGTTCCAGTGATTTCCTTCTGTAGAAACGAGATGAATGTCCCCAGTGGATAATTAATTCCTTCACTGGGGTGGAAGCCCAGATGACAGAAGCTTAGCAGAATGGTTGTAGTCTTCCCTCAGGTTCCTCTGGGGATGGTGAGGGGAGACTTTGATGAGGGTAAGACTTTTATGAGGGTATGATGAGCTCTGTTTGATTCCACTGACTGTTCAGTTGTCCCTAAGACCACTGTGATCATCACTCTCTTAAAAAGTAAGTACCCAAACAGTCATGCAGATGTTTGAAAATGTGGATAGCACAGAAAAAGATATTTGTATGATGCCCACTAAGAAGTAGTACTGATTAAATGGCTTGGGAAATGGAGGGGTTTCATCTGTTTCCACATTTGATCCCTCTTTTTCAACACCTCAATTCTTGTCCATATCAGTGGGTTATCAAGCACTGGAACGGGCTTCCCAAGGAACTGGTTGAGTCACAGCCCCTGGAGATAGTTAAAACTGGAACTGTCAAGACAGAAATATGTGAAGAAGGACCCAAAATCTATCTCATATGCAACTGAAGAGTAAAGACCACGACCAGTCTCTGGAAACAGGCTGCTAAGAATCCTAACTTACAGAGCAGGCTTATTCCACTTCTCACTCTCTCTTCCCTCCCAGCACATGCGCTGCTCGGAAGAGATCATGAATCACAACCATTTCTCATAAAGGGCAAAGTCCTGGGAATTCACAGCAGAAGGAAAGATTGTCGAAGGTGTCCCTGGCCATTTTAGGAAAACACTGCATACTGAAAGTGACAAATTTCAAAAGTCCTTCAAATACACAGCAGTTCAGTAAGGCTGAACAGAGGCCTTGTTGTGGAGTCCGTAAAAATCACCAACTCCCCCACTTCAGCACAACCAAACCACCAGGTGTGGCACTTGCTCTGAGCACCAGAGCATCCCACCGAACACAGAAATTTGAAGCAGTACACTAAGAACTCAAAGAACTCCTTTCTAACCCGTCCATGTTTTAGCAGGAATCCTGTGAAGAGTCTGTGACCTCAGAGGTTACCTGTCAGACTTGCAGCTACTATTCACAACAGCCTCTGCATTGTTTACATATTAAAAATGTTTTTAAGACAAATAATGTGTTTCATATTTTCTCTTTATCGTATTTTATAGCTTTTCTTTTTGTTTGTGTCTAGAACTGTCTTCAGTTCAGGGGAGGTAACTAAACCGTGCAATTTAACCTCCACAAAGAAAGCATTGACCTGGGTTGATTTTGAAGGAAGGGGAAGAGGGAGGTTATGCTCCATCCAGAGGCTCTAAGCCAAATAGATCTGAAATGGAGAAATGCCCAGATTTCTTACAGCATGTATTCACTAAACCATAGTAACTCATTGTGTACTGCAATTCCCCAATTGATCAGATGCCTGGAAAATGGTGGTCTCTGATTTTGAAGCCCTGTGACCCCCATATTCACAGCCCTGGGCTGCAGAACAGGGGGTCAGTGTTCCCATGTCTGCACAGGTCAGATGAACTGCCCTTGGTGCAGCTCCTGATTATCTAATTTTCAAATACTTTTGCTATGATTGCATCAGAAACACAAACTAAGCTCACAGACATACTTGGAATCATCCCAAAGGTCTGCCACAGGTTTCTCTGCATCAAATAAACTTTAAACTGATTAAAGAAACAGCTCTATCATGCATGTGTTTGACTGATGAAGGTGCAAAAGTGCCATATCATCAGTTGCAAACAATCAGTAGACTTTCTTACCATCCCTGAATATGAGAATTTCACCAAGCCTGTCATCTATCTTTTCTACTCCTTATATTTCCTGCACTTCTGAGTAGGACCTTTTGTCACTAAGCCAGCAATATATAGGTTTTGCGTGGCCTCTTGCAAAATACTTGGAGGAGAGGAATCATATATTCACACAGCGTTATCCCACAGTTATCCCACAACCATATGGCAGATGTTCATATGATAAGCAGGCACCAGGCAAAACATATACTCTGCATGGATTAATTCAAAACCAGTTCTTCATTTCAAAACTCAGTCAATGCTGCCACCACACAGAGGTCTGCAGTAACTTGTGCACCTGGAGTTCAACATCCATAGTCTTTGATGCACTCCAGAATCTTCTGCTCTAAAAAATCCCTTAGAGCAACTTGTCCTACTCTGTGAAATCAGTCATTTTCTTGAGGAACAGAATATTGCTATTTCTTTTACAAGGTCATTTTGGGAATTGATTACAATCTGCAAATTATTTTGATTGTGTGAATTTATGATACATAATATCAATTTAACTACTAATCTAACATGGTGTTTTTAGCTATTAATCAAACTAAGTAATGTTACCTAAGAGTTCAGTAACAGCACTTTACAAAAGTCTGATGCTATATCATGAGCAATTTTTATCAGTTGAGTATTTTACAATAAAATCTAAAAAGAGAAATACTGCTGTCTTTCTTCTAAATTTCCTGGATTTGTTTAATAAATATTCTCCTCCTTGGCATTATCTCTAACTTTTAATTTATATTTCATCAATATTAGAAGTAAATAATTAAAAGATGTGCATGTTGGCTATTCTCTGTTGTAGTGATGAATTAACCAATCAGGGCCAGGAAGACCATTTATCTTGGCTTTCCAAACCATATTTGACAGCTGATCTCATAGTATGAGATAAACTGCCGTAGAAAAGACCAGGGATACAGAAGAAACTTTTACCAAGAAAGGAAACAGTATGATATAATGGGAGAGATGAGGAAAAACCCCAAGAGAACATAGATGTTTTGTGGTTGCCTGTTTTGTAAAGCATTTCAGAGTTTTAATTTAACATTTTATTTCCTTTTGGAAACAAGCATACAAAGTCCTAAAAAACTTTACGTCCCTACCCGTAAAATCTATAATGATTTTCCTCTGAGAACTAGAATCTGAAATTCTAAAAACTGGGTAGATTTAACTTTATAATGTCTTGGTACTCTTTGCATGGTGCCTCAAATTACCTCCCTTCTCCTATATTTTTACCAGACTTCAAGTTGATCAGTAGCTAAAAAACCCCAAGCTCAAATTCCCTGTACTTTTTGAGGGACAAAAGCATTGGAGCGCTCAGGCTTTAGTTACTAAATACTGTACAAATATTCCTGTGAAACTTGTGATCAAAAGTTATTGTTTTGCACATAGCCCTTTCCTTCTGGAACTGAGAGTTTACATCAACATCTTTTAGGATTTTTAAACTAACTTTTCAGACCTTGAAAAGCTTGGTAATAAAAAAAACTTAGAACTTCAGAAATCAGAAAGTCTTTAACATACAAAATTATTTTTGCTAGTTAGCAAATGAAATTACTCTGGAACTCTATTAAATTCCTTTTTTTTTTAAGTGTTAAAGAGGGGATAAATTGCATAATAACCAGTTTCAGCTCTACAGCTGCAAGAGCACAATAGGGAAGGGGAGAAAGAAAGGAGTTGAAGATACTTTCTGTATTTCTGCACGCAGATGCACACATGGAGTAGAATGTCAAAAAAATAACTTAAACCACAAAGAAAACAGTTAGGTGAAAAAAATCAGACCCAAACTACGATTTTGAAAAGCTGCTCATATTTTTAGGAGTTTTAGTGTCCCTATTATTTTTTCCCATGGTTTGGATTCCCCAGACAGATCAGATCTCTCATCACACACTGTAGTCTGGGACGCTCAGAATGAATTTATATTGAGCAACGCAGATTTCCGATGATGGTACAGTTGTACAATAGTTATACATTTCTGTCCTGCTAATAACAAAAACTATATGAAGCAATAGTTGGAGAGGATGCATAATGTCAGGGGAACTGAGAAACAGTTACTTAAACACAACTGTTTATGATACAGATAGCCATGGAAATGGTAGATTACCACACCCCACTCCTTGTGAGTGCCCAAACTCCTCTTTCTGTGAGGTCTCTTCTTCAGGGCTCCCTACTTCCTGGCTCTCAAGCCTCTTTCCTTGTTCTTGTTTCACTGTTGCATGGATAGATTCCATGTATTTCATTTCCATAAGGCACTTCACTGTCATTTCTGCTCTGCGCTGGCTTCCAGACAATACAGTTCCAGTCATATCCCACTATGCCCTGAGGTTTTCAACAGGAAAATGAATTATTATAGCAGAATCAGGTAAGCCACAAAATAATTTAGAACTACGAGCATATCTAATTTCAAACTTTAAAAAACCTGCAGGAATGTATACCAGGAACTTACAGAGATAAGACTGTCAGGAGGATGCAGCACTGGGCAACACTGTGGCCTCTACCAAACAGAACTTTTCATCAAAGTCTGGGGAGAAGAGAAGAAGGAAATACTGATCAGGACATTTTTAAAGTCCTTGTTGAGAGATCCAGCAGTTTGCAGAACAACAGGAAGAGTGTCCTTGTTAAACTCACCAGTTCAGTGAGTTCTTAAGCTCCACTGTGACAACAGTAACAGAGAAGTCTGGGAATTAGAAGTCTCAGAACATCTAATGAGGTTCTACTAAGCAGAGTTTCAGGAATGGGCAGCTTTCACAGGAGCTGAGGGATGAGAGGGAGCTCCAGGGGGTTCCTGCAGGAGTAAAAGCCACTAACTAGGCTCTGATGGCAGCGAGACAGTTTGTTTGGTCAGTGTCCCACCCACACTAGCATGACTTAGCTGTGGTCTGTGCTAAGCCAGCTTAGTTTTCCACTAGCACCTCTCTTTTTCAACAGCAGGTTTAAAAATTATGAAAACTTAACATATTGTGCAGTCATTAAAAAAAATCCTAATTTATTAAGCAGTGGCCCTTTCAAAGTGTCAAAACATGCTTTAAAGAAAAATAAGTATGAGCACAGGTGAGAACCATGGGAACCTTCCACTTGCTTAAGTGAATAAAATTGATAAAATGTAGTTCCAACAATTAAAAAGAGGTTTTATTTTTCTTAAAAGTGATTAATGCTCAGAGAATAACTAAGAGGCTTGAAAAGAAACTGTTCGTGGACTTGGCTACTGGGAAAATTATTTTTTATAACTGACCCTCAGAACTGTTACACAGCTGGGAAATCAGCTACTTTTACATATTTTACTTCAAATACCATGTAATTTTCCTTAAAAGAACATATAATTTACTTCTAAAACTAAAAAATGGTTTTGTTGTTTGAGGGGAAAATATAAATGCAAATATATAGAGGTTATTTTAATCTTCTTTCATAAGAAAAGTTCAAAGGCCACATAATATCCATAAGCTGATGTCCAGCATTAAAGTCAAGGTGGGAAGCATCACAGGAAGTGTCCACTAGATTAAGATATACAACATCAGGCATCAGTTTGTAGCAGTATAACAAACAAAAAAGTGAGAATAAAACCTGAAATATTCTTTAAGAGAAATAATTTTCAGAGATTGTTACAAGTCTGAGACATTATTTTTCTATTACGATTCAACTTAGAAAATAATCATGGTGTTCTAAAACAAATCTTAAGATTTTAGATCCTGGTTCTGTTTTGCTCTCATAAGAGGAGAACTATTTTAAAAGCAATTCCTTTGCTAATGCCAGAACCAGACAAGTACCAGCTTCAGAAAACCTCCACTGTTTATGTAGTACAGACTTCCATTTAGTAAGACATACATGTTTTTTAATTAAATTTCCTATGAAAAACAGTGCTTTAAATTGGGGGAAACTGTGCCTCACAAAAACTCAGCAATATTATCGAAACTAAGAGCTTATTTGAGAAGACAGGAGTTTTCAAAAAAATCCTAAACACACTCATTTCTCTATTTCTGAAGGTAAATAAACCCTTCATTTCCTCCTCAGGCTTACCCATTTGGGGTTTTCTGGGTGAAGAAGAGCAAACGATGCTATGTGGTGCTTCACTGGTGTTTTCTACAGCTGTGTGCTTGGTAGCACCAGGGCACCCTGGAGGGGTGCAGGGCTGGTGTGCCTGTCCATGTTCCAGATGCAGTGCAGCCATGTCCTGCAGCATTCCCCACATCCCTAATCCCCCATGCCTCCCCAGCCACTCAGAGAGATGCCCGGGGCTCGGTGTACCTCCATCCTGTCTTGGGAGGCCAGATAGGAGGTGAGGAGAAAGGGATGCAATTCCCTATCTCATCCTAATCTGGAGTGAGAATTTGACCTGACTGAGTACCAGCAGCCGGGAGCTGTGGAGTTCTCACAGACCATGCTGGTCAAAGCTCGGGAAAAGCCAAACAGAAGAGCAGCAGAGGAAAACACTCCCTGCTGCACAGACAGAACCACCACACTTTAGACCACAAACAGGTTGTGCACTTTGGTAAAGTCCTGACATGAGTCCTAGGACAAGCACAGGCACCAAATCTCTAAGCACTGGCTTTGGAATTCCAGCTGTCGACAGCTGTTCAGAGTAAATGTGTCCAGTGATGTCTCTGTTAGGAGAAAACAATTACATCTACCTCCAGCTGAAAACAATTGCTGTGTCTAACTCCTCACATTTCCTTGATATAGTTCCCCAAGTAACTCACACACCCATGCCACAGCCCAGCATTCACCTTCTTCTCAGTCACAGGAGGACAGCCTCACTTATTCACATATAAACAGCAATTCTATTTACTTTACTCCTTGTTGGTAAATAAATACTTTTTTTTTCTTTTTTTTTCTATTTTTTTTTTTTAATTAGCATGTTCCACATGCATTAGAGGCCATGTCTTGAATAGGCAGTGTTGTTACCAGTGATAATCGATTTCCAAGTTTCCTGCAGCAAGATCAGTACCGGCAATCAGCACAGTACCGCTACAATGTCTTAAACCATTTTGGTCACTATGTTGCCTCTCAGCTCTTTACCCAATGTCTTTTATTTCTTATGGAAATACATCACACAGAAACACAGTAAGTCTCAAAGCATTTTAAACCATCATAATAAATTGGACCTGACATGGAAGGCCACCTTGTCCCCTCCTGCACCGCTCCATCCATCAGGCCACCACAAGTCTTTGGGCTGCAGCACAAGTACTTGGATTAATCCCATATCTACCTGTGATCCAGGTTAACCATGCACAGCTTATCTCTGGGTTAGGCTTAACCCAGATCATAATTACAGCAGATCAAAGTTGGCGTAAAACTGCTGTGGTAAAGTGCAAGTCATCTGTTGACATAAAATCCAGATGTCCTTTGGTCCCTCAGCCATCACCATCTAAAAAGCAGTGCAGATATCTTGGCAAGAGAGTGAATAGGTCTTGCAGCCCTACCTTCTCAGGTTACCACATCTAGAGTTCCAAGTTAATTAGGCTAATATCCTTCTAAGTACAGGCATCTTTTTCCCCATTTTTGGGAAAATTAGTTTGCTGCATAAGGCAAATCTTTGTAGAGGGTTCAAAAGACAAGCACTAAGTTCTGAACACGGTTAGAGCTTTTTATGCAAAATAAGGGGAAGATCTGTTTGTTTTCCAAATTGCTTTCTTTAATTTACATTGACTTCTTTTAGTTGTGATATCAACTTCAGAATCCACATTTGGAAGTGCAGGGTGGGGAAATCAGGCTTACTACAGCAGGAAAATGCTTATTGTTTCATTAGCCTCAATCCAGGAAACCAACATACAGCAGCAAGGCCAAAACTGCCAACTCATGTTCCAGAATAGTTAATGGTAAATCATCAGATATGGGAATGGTGAGGGTGGAAAGAGAAAAGAATGGAATTGTTTACTCCCTTATGGCTTTAATTGAATAACACACGCTCACCAAAAAAAAAAAANNAAAAAAAAAAAATCTAGTTATAGCAAGAAAAGAAAAAAATCTTGGCTTATATCTGCAGCAGCCCTAGGTTTTGGACAGAAGCAATGTTATAATGTATAATTATATAACTTGCTTGAACAGTTGCTTTCCATATGGGAAGTAACAGATTTGCCCAGCTGCATTTTGGCAAAGCCTGAATCTACCATTATTCAGGGTATAACAATTTTGCTGAAATTTGGAAGTCTTACAAAGGTATCTACACGTTTCACTGATGGTCTTTGACAATACTTCTCTTCCTAAAAATAATACATGGCTTCAACCCCTTTTCCAGAGGTCCTCAGCCGTATTTATCTCCCAGGATTGTCAGCATAATTGTGTTCTGACTACAGCACTCCTCTCCTCACATGATGAAAGAAAGGATGGAGCTTCAGGATGCACAGAAAAGGTACCTTTGAAAGTCTCATTTAAACATTTTGATTTTGGGTAATCCTCTAAATGCACAGATTTAGTTCATCTGCTTTGTGATCTTTATCTCAGGTTATTTTGTGTCTTCCATGTCAGTCAGGAACTGAAGGAGGGAAAAGCAACTCAGTCTTCAGTAGCCTCAAAGCAGCAGCCAGCATTTGCTGCTTATTTCAGTAGCTTAGCTATAATCCCGAGGTTGATTATACTTCTTAAAATTCCGCAGAATGTTACACTTTCAGTATCTGTGAACCTGAACTAACTATTTTTTGTCAAGAGTCCTCATCCAATAGTTAGAACACTAATTGATCTCACCAGGTTCTCAGCCACCCATTCTAATGTCAAGAACTGGGATATTTTCAAAATAACACAAAGGAAAGTAATAGGCGCAGATGTTTGGCATGTAAATGCAGGATGTAAGTTGTTGAGTGTGAAACTCAGCAGAGAAGCCACAAAAACTGTCACAGCTTCAGAAGACTAATGCCAAAGTGACCTAGTTACCAGAATATCTGAGTTCTCAAGTCTGAGTCAAACACATATCAACTGGAACTTCCCTCACAGCCAGCCTTTCAGTAACTGCACAGGACATTACTCCTCAAAAAAAAGTATTTTACAGGCTTGTTTCACCTAGTGTTGGAGAAAAAACCCCAAAGGTGTCTAACTTCAAAAAAGACAACGCAGTGTGAATGAAGAGAGCACCAAGAAGTGGTTCCACAAATGTCACTGCAGTCTCCTGGGGAGCGCAGCAGCCGCGTAGCCCATAATATTTTCAGTATCCCAAAGGGAAATTACCTCAGATTTCCTGCGTTCTCATTTGTCTGACACATGTTTTTGTTACATTTTATATCTTTAAGTATTTTATATTCCATGAAATCACTCCAAAAAGCAATTTACCACATTATATTACTTTCTGCTATCTTTACGTATCATCAACATTTTGAGAACTAAAACTACTGTGGTTTGGAGAATCTGTGGAAGGCATCTGGCACAATTAGCAGAGCTCAAGAAGAGAGTGCATTTGTTGCCAGATGGTCCTCTGTATTTTGCACGAAACAGTTGTTGAATAATAGACAGGAACAGGCCTGGAACATGGAAAAGAACTGAGGCATGTGGGTGAGAAGTTTGAATCCTCACGGGAAGACAAAGGATCTGCAGAAGTCTCTATACATCCTGGCCAGGTGCCACAAACCAGAAACGTACCAAGTTTCACCCCCAAAGGCAGCAGCCCTGAGTGAAGGTCTCGAGTGGGTGAGGAAACCTCCTTGAACCATATGCCAGTTCAAATATAGCATTTACCCTGTCTTTATCTTTTCCCCGTGCCAGTGGTGGGCAGTTGTGTGCTCAGCACAGTAGCTGGTTTGGATCCCAGTGTCTTGCTCGGTGCTTTGGACACCAGTTTGGATACCAGCTACTAGGCTGGCTCTGATATTTAATTTGCAGCCGAGTTTTGAATCCAAGCCTTGACCATGACTCCTGGCTGCCAGTGAATACTAGGGAGGAGAGGAAATCTGAGATGTAGGCACGATTTCTCCCAAATGGTAAATACAGTGAATCATCCTGTGAAATAACAACCTTCCCCACGGTGTGTATGGCTCAGCCGTGACAATAAAGAGAAGCAGCTCAGGACACACACTCTTCTATGAGGAAGAAGCAGAAAGTGAGGAAATGCACCACAATTCATGCCTTAAGGAGCATCATTAAAGCAGCTAAACAGCTGAACACATTGTGTTATTGAGACACAAAATACTTCCTCTACAGGAGTCCTGCTGTACAATCATTTTCTGAAGTGCAGAATTTTGCTGACTTTACATTCCAGCAAGTGATCTGGAGTAGCTTACAAACGTTGCCATATTTATGCAGAGGGAATAACTTCAAACTGCCAGCCCTCCACAGGCCATGAAAACAAACCTTCCCCTCAACCCCACAGTTCCTACTCAGTGTTTTGTGAACTTGAGGCACTGACAGTGTATTTTAACCAGTTCTTCAACAACTGCTGTTCTAACTTTCCGCCACTGTCAAAAACTGTGATCCTCTGTGTTTTCAAACCAATTTAAAGAAAAGTTTCTATAATTTGGCTGTGTCCATTTGATACATATGAAGACAGAGAGGCACACACTCCTAGTCAGAAGTTTTGAAAGAAAATAAAGCAAAATGATAGACTATGCAAACCATCCTCTGGCCAAGGAGGGGTTAATGCAGTGCTCTGGGCTCTGCCCCCCTGTGCTAGTAATAGGATTCAGGCTTGTAGGGAAGGATTTCTTGGTGACTGGCCAGGAAGAGAGCCTATAATCTGCAAAAGATGGGATCTGGGGCTGAGTCAGGAACTGCCTGAGAGCTTTCTGCCTGTCAGAGCCTCGCTGAGAGCAGCTAAGTCTGCGTGCGACAACTGGGGGTTCTTACCGAGCCCATCTTTGTTTGTCATGTGGGCTATGCTCTGCTGAAAGCCAGCAACAGCCAAACAAAACGTGTAATGCCCTACAGCCCTGCAACTTTTAGAGTTGGGATTGTGGTGATTCTTATAGCAGTTGCTTCTTAAGTGACAGTGGTCAAAGGCACAAGAAATGGGGACTTTTTTTCGATTGTTTGGTTAATTCCAAACAATCAGCTGCCTTCACTGAAATGACCAAGTGGCACTGGAACTGCAAAACGGTGAAAAAAAGTCTGAAGTTTTGTTTTTGGGGAGTCTGGTAAGGTGAAAATCACAGAAGGAAGCACTGTTAGCAGAATCTCTTCAGAAGGGTCCATACCAAGCCTAAAAACAGATAAAAGAATCTGGCTGAGTGAGAAAGACTACAAAAAGTTCATTATCACAGTAACCTTTCCACTAGAAGAAACTGTGATCAGTGTTCAGCAGTTCATTAGCTCAGTCAAAAATCACTCCTATTGACACAGAGGTAGAAAACCCCCAGGATGAGCATTTTGTGTGTTCATTTCTGATCTCTCAACTAATACACTACTTCTATAAAAATCATAATAGCCAAATGCACACAGAGACAAATACTAAAGACCATTCTCTGTCAAGTCAGGCTGCTTTAAGTGAAGTAATCATGTCTGCTTACTGGTAGACGCCTTTCAACAAAAAAACCCCAACACAACAAACCCAAACTGTTGTTTCTGTGTATTTTACTTGGTGGAATTATCAGACTGACAGTGTCAAGAAAAAACATTAACTGGAAAATTCATTTGTTTTCAAATCCAAAAAGTGCCTGTCAGGAAAGATCCATGATGCATCTTCCTATTTTACACATTTTACAAATGCATTCCAAAACCAGTGGTATCATCGTTGTGCATAATTAATACCAAGATTGTGATAAGACTATTGATAAGCTGGAAAATATATACCTGTTTGTAATTTCTTCTATAAGAAAAAAGTCAGTATTTTTCTTCAGATGATTTTATTCTCTTTTGCAGTCCTTAGCAGCAAAAGTTTAATAAGGAGCACTCAAAGAGCCAGAGTGCCCTCTCGTGGTCCTATATCATCCCTGTTACTTCATTTTAGGAACAAAACAGAACAAAAATTTTAAAAAAAGAAAGGCTGGGTTGTGACTATTCTACACAGAAATCTTATAGCCATCAAGCCAACATTCCTTTAACAAAGATAATTTTAAGAGCTAGACAATTAAGTATGCAGATCCAGACTCCCAAATGTCAGCCATGTAAACTGAAGTCCAGAAAATAAAGCCCATGTTTTATCTCCACTGATTCCAGACATCACAACAAACTGAAATGCAAACCACAGCTTAGATAAAGTTCTCAGCGGCTAACTTGGTTTGATAACATAAACACCACATTGGCATGACACAGAAGCGAGGAGAAGTAAGGAAAGAAGTAAAGAAAGTGAAGAGAGACTTCCCAAATTAATTCTGCCATAGCCAAGAAAAAGGACTAATTCCTTCCAGAAATTCCTGCTCCTGGAGTGGTACCTGCTAGGGGCCAGGTATGAGGCTGTGTCATGCACAGATCTTCAGACACTGTCACTGATTTTGGGCCCCTATCAGGGTCACCTCAGCTGCACTACAGCTACTACAGCCTAGGATGAGTCCGTTTCCAGGGGATTTTTGCTCTGTGTTGCAAGGAGAAGGAAAGGATTTAGTCCTTCAATGTGTCCATCCCTCATCTGTTTCGTGGTTCCTCACAGGCTGACTCTGGTTTTAACTCAGGAATGGCAGCTTCCCCTACAGCAGCAAACGGACAATTCAGAACTAAAAATGAGAGACTGTTCCCCAGTTCAGAGCAAGAACATCCTGCAAGCAATCAAAAGCAGATGGATATTTTAATGCCTGGCTCCAGCAAGCTGCCAGTCACGGCACGACTGCCACTCATGGCTGGACCAACATCTGTGTTGTAAATGGTGCCACTGTGATCAGAAGAGTAAAATATTCTGATACAGGATACAAGCTGAGCTGCAGACACGTGCTGCTAGGTCACAACTGGCACACTGGCGGTACAAGAAGGAAATGTAAACTTGCAGAACTAATTCAAGGATAAACAGATATCACCAACATCAAAAGCAACTCATTCAATGTCCACTCCCGAGAATAACGCAGCAGAAACACTTGCTGAGAATACTTCAGATTGCTTTCCATGGGATCTCAAACATTTCATACTAAAGGTCCAATACACACTCCATTTAATCCTTTCCAATGTGTCCAAAAGTTAAAAAAACTAACACTCATTCTTCAATGAGACTAAGAAACTAGTTGTAAAACAAAGCAGAACTGGAACTAAGAATACATAGTTTCTAAATATCAGATCTTTCAATTCCAATACAGTTTTATCCTTGAACTGTAAAACAATGATTTCATATACTACTGCCAAAGTTACCCAAAGAGAGCAAAAATATCCTCTCTGGGCAATCTGTGTGCAAATGGAAGAGCTTATTAAGGCTTACTTAATTGAGAACAAGTAAACAAGGGTCGTAGCCACATTGAACCAATTTCTTGAGGCAAACTTCATGGTCTGAGTTTCCAGAAATGCACTGGAAAATTAGCAAAAGGGAATGTCTTTCACTGCTTTGTTTTAAGCCACAGAAAATAATGTCAGGCCACACCCACAAAAGGGGCCATTTAACTCCCTCTGGCTGTAAGAATTAATACAGCCTTCAGAAATTAAAAAAAAAAAAAAAAAAAAAAAAAAAAAAAAAAAAAAAAAAAAAAAAAAAAGAAGAAGAAAGAAATAAAAGGGTCAGGTCAAAAATCTCTGCTTAGCACATATTCCAAACCACTGTATGTGACAGAGAGACATCAGTTCCATTTTGTGTCCTGAAAGCCTCATGGTGGTTTTTACATTCTTTGTTGTTATTGCTGATTACCAGTATCATAATTATCCAACATTTCCTGTTCCTCAGCTGAAAATCATCACCTAACTGGTGATTGATTAGCACAGCTTTGCCAATTAACCCGTTCCCATTTGCCAATGTCAGCTAAAGCAAAAACATGCATTACTAACACAAATGGACAAGAAGAAATGTGCGGTTCCTCTCTGAAAAGTGGTTTTGTAAAATAAATAAATAAGAATTATTTCTTGCTTGGTATAAACTGCTTTCTGCTGCTGATCTTGGATCTGCTCACACTACCTATATCAACACCTTTACTGCTAGAACAGCTGCTGTGGTCTGGAAATTGGATGAGGTGAGGTGCAGACAAAGTAACAGTATATCAGTGCTCGCTAATTTCAAAATATTCATTTTGGATTGTTAGGTCAATGTAGCATTAGGTCTTGTATTCATAACTGTTACTTGTGATGCCTCAAGGAAAGACTTTTCTGATGGTACCACAAAGCCAGGTTTAGCACTCTGCATCTAACTAGGAAAGCTGTGCAAAGGAATATTGAAAATTTAAAGAAATCATCCTTTGCCCTTCAGTTCAGCTTTACTCTAAAAATTCTGCTTCCCAGGGAAGGGAAACCTCTCTTTAAATCTACGGAATCACAAGGGGAAAAATAGCAAGAGGCTGTTCTGGTAGGTTATGGTAACACAAAAAGGTGTAAAACACCTTTATCTGTGACATGAACGCCCTTGAGGTCACCTGGAACTTTCACCGTATCAAGTGTGTGGCTCATATACAGAGAAATGTAGAAGAATAAAAGGAAATGGGTCCACCCTTGGAAAAGTATTGTGTCATGACAGAAAACTACGAGCAGAAAATATTTTTCCTGTAATTGCTAATGCTTACTCAAAAGATCTTATATTTCAGTGGTTCCACTTAAATCATTGCTGTTTGTGAGCAGAGCAAATGGAAGATTTTAATTCATAACACGAAAACCGCAGTTATCTGAAGTAGCCTCTTGGTTAATTTTCTTATCAGTAAAAAACAGGGGACATCAATGAGATTAATTCAGTTAGAGAGCTGCTTGGATAAGTGGAACTTTAAGTCTACTCTAGCTGGCAAGAAAAGATTATTTCCTGAGTAAACAAGGATGTAATTTTGCAGTTCGCTCCTTTTCTTCTGCCCACATACCTCCCTTTTTCCCAAGGGTGAGCATTCTTAAAATTTCAATCTAGAACAAGCACATGAAAGTGACTGAGTAAGATATTCACTAGGACACAGAAGAATTTAGAAATGTATTTACTCTAGGAGGTACTACTTAATCTACCAATAAATCCAACACATACGTGTAAATCTAACCCAAAAAACTCCTGTGTTTGGGGGTTAGGCAGATGGATATTCATTAGCACGTCAGTGTCAGAAAACTCAGTAGCGGTAAAATCTCCTTTCCTTGCAGCAGTTCTGCATCTAGTCCCGAAGGTGAACTTAGCTGGCAAAACAACCTCACCAATCTTCACCTACTGCAGCCAAGAGCTCAGGTAGAAAATAAAAACCCTTGTTTTTTACATTTCAGCGACAGTAAGGCTCCTTTTCAGTTCACAATTTCTGTTCACAATTACTGAACTAACGGAAAAATGCTCTGGTCAGCTATGATTTATAGAAGTTGCTTTAAAACTGCTTTATCTTGTAGGATCTTTCAGTGCAGTTTTGACTGGTTCACTGAATTTTCAAACTTGATGCACGTCTGGGCAATAGAGATGTCCATTCAAATTTATAGAGCTGAACATCCTCTTGTGGCTGTGCAGCACAGGAAATTTATCCCAAGAGTTTTCCAGACTTTTAGAATCATGGAACAACACCTTTAGAGAAATCAGCTCTTTTGAATGCACTGAAGACCAAAAAAGATGCCCAGATATGCACATTGTGGGGAGAGGGGGAAGGACCCCTCCCTACGTAAGTGAAACTCGAGCCAACAGCCTTAAAAAGTTTTCTGTTGTTCCATTGTTGGGGCCAAAATAATCTGGGTTCCCTTCTAAAACAAAGTCTAATTCTTTTATGTCAATTTCTAAGTGCATTTTGAAGTTTATATTTCCACCAACAGGTGGAGCATCAATTCTGAAATCCTTATCTGTTTGCGATCTAAAACAACCTAAATATTTACTAAGCAGTAAAATAAAGTGTATTTCACATCCCCGCTGCTGTGAAAGCAAGAAAAGCTATGCAGAGTAAAAAGGACCAACTACTGAGCCAAGACAGGAAGAGTAAATAGGGAAGTGTGCCAAATAGAAATGTAGTGTTTCAGTATCATCATGAAAATATAGGCTATTCTTAGTCTAAGCTGTACTAAAAGACTTTTCGCTTTTCTGGGAACTGATTTTCTGGTGCAAAAGTTTCTACAGCCAGTAACAGCAACTCCTTAAATTGGCTAAAGTATCATGAAGTTTGATTACAGAAAAGGTAAACAAGACAGCCATGTTTCAGAAGTTTATACATACAGATCACACTGGAAGAAGAATTTGTTTTTTCTCAAGAACACCACTATAATTTCTAAATTGTGGACAAACTGTTAAATCTCAGGGCTGAATTCTAGTTCTTGATAAGTGCAACATCTGTCAACTTCTTGAAATAACCATTCCCCAAAAGTTACCAAAAATAACATTCCCAAGGAAGGTCATATTCATCAGGCTGTTATTTTGGGTCTGTGTAATAAGAAATTTTCTGTCTACTGCAGTATCAAATTAAGATTTCCATACTAGAATACATTAAGCTTTCACATACAAATCAGTGGAAACCATTTGCTTGCTGAGGTTTTGGCTTTACTTCTGTTTATAAACTGTGTAAAGCAACAGCCCTCTAGGCAACATTTGAGGAAAAAATATGAATAATTACTCCTTGCAATACTGCATAGGTAAAAATACTATCAGACCATTTAAAGTGCCCAGAAGAGCAAAATATTGAAGTTTTTCCTTGGTGCAAACCAAGATATGTAGGTACTGCAGTTCACAGCAAATAGAGCTTTGTTGGGCAGGGAGCAAAAGAAGTGGGTACAAGGAGAAAGGAGCATTTTAGGAAGTATGGGAACTTAGGAAGCAGCTCAAAGGAGAGGGACATGTCCTCAGTTTAAGTAAATCAGCGTAAACTCATTGATTCTCAGTAGATGTCAGACTGAGAATTTAGGAGGCACACACAGGCTATGCTCCAGTAACCCAATTCATAAATCAAATTTAAATTCCTCAATAAATTTCAGTCAATATTGACTAAATAAAATCTCTAATCCAACATTACAGCTGCCTATTCCTACCATTTCTCTAGTAAAATCACAGGATCTTTATTCATTCAAATATTTCTTAGTCTTGCCAACTGTCCCTATTTTCTTCAACACAAATATATTATGAGTGAGAACTGAAGGACCAGAACAGTGTGATTTTTCACCCTGGAAATCCGTTTACACTAACTTTTCATAAATCTCTCTGTTAGAGCCATCTGCCCTTTCCTACTCTAAAGAATCCTTGTCTGTTTTCTGAATAGGCTCAGAAGAATTGACTGAGCTACTGATACATCCACACAGAAACAGCAAACAGCACAGACCCTGGGTAATCTGTATCCGTATAATCACAGAAGCATTTATATGTAATTATATGTATATGTAAATATATAAATTATTACAGTATATATTACAGAGTCATAGAATCATAGAATGGTTTGGGTTGGAAGAGACCTTAAAGATCATCTCCTTCCAACCTCTCTGCCATGGGCAGAGACACTTTCTGCTAGACCAGGCTGCTCAAAGCTTCATTTAACCTGGCCTTGAACACTGCCAGGGATGAGGCACCCACAGCTTCTCTGGGCAGCCTCTTCCAGTGCCTTACCACCCTCACAGTAAAAAATTTCTTTTTATTAGCCAATCTAAACCTACTGTCTTTCAGTTTGAAGCCATTCCCCCTTGTCCTGTCACTAAACACTTTTATATAGCTTATTATTTATAAGAGGTTTCTAAATTTTAAATATTTTTATCAGCTTTCATAAACAACAAAAAAGTAAAAAGTCTCCTTTAACTGCAAGAGATTTCAAAGAGTGACACCACCTTTCCTGCAGAGGACTGCTGTATCTTCTTATGATTTTTTTTTTTAATATAAATTTTATTACACACTTATCTAGTCTGTGGAAAACAAAAAAACCCAAAACTCTTTTTTTGCTGGGTAGCACCATATGATGGTACATGTGATGGTACAGGCATGACAGGACTGGGTAGCTCACA
>VYXC01013169.1:29958-144815 GCA_013397175.1 Platysteira castanea
TTTTAAATTTAAATTTTATTACACACTTATCTAGTCTGTGGAAAACAAAAAAAAAAACCTCTTTTTTGCTGGGTATCACCATGTGATGGTACAGGCATGACAGGACTGGGTAGCTCAAAGTCAAAATTAGCTCACAGTCAAAAGCAAGAATTTGGTTGGTACTAAGGTCACTGAGATAACTTTTTAAAAAGCCCTTTGGGAGTTCAAAAAACACTCAGAGTAAGAGGGAGTATGAGGATATAGGCAGGGTACAACTTATCACATCATTTGTGTCAAAAACAGATGAATGGAATGTTTACAAAATAAATTGAACAATAGAAATATATTACCAAATCTCCTTCCCAAGTAATAAAGCAAAAGTCAAATCCTTTGATGATCTATGTGACTTAAAGGATGGGGATATTTTAACAGTCCATTTTCTTCAATCAAATTCAATCATTTTGAAAAATGGCATCCATGAGAGTTTCTTTTAGTGTCAGGGGAGTTAAAAAACCCAAATCCAAAATACAGCATAAGCATTTTTGCAGCCGGTGACATGAGAGCAAAGGTTTTCCTGAATATGCTATTGTTGAGGTCTATGTTCTTAGCTAACAGATGCCAGAAAAAACAGAATTTAATAAATGAGCTGAGACGATAAAGTTAAATTTAAGTGAGGAAATGAATTGGCAAAACCTTTTACTGACATATGAATCTGAACATAATGTAATTTAATTTTACTTTGTTAATTACCCCAATGTATTTAACTTGCTATTTTATACGCCTCTTTTACACATCATGTATTTCTGAAGAGAAACGGTTTTTAAAACATATTTGATATTAATTTATCTTGATTATAAGCCCCATTTCAATCCCAGTGATATAATACTCATTAAGTTTCAGGAGGAAAATGAATGCAAAATAAAATCTGCTACACGATATGAGAAAAGGGGGAAGGAATTTCTGAAGGTCAGATTTATGAAAGCTTGAGAGGAGATTAAAGTCATGCTGCTAATCTTCTGTTGGTTCTTAAACAGAACCTGCTACAAATATTTAATTACGTATACTTTTACCATGCTGAGAGAATGCTGCACATAGATTACTGTGGAAAATTGTTATTTAAAACAGGAGATTTGAAATCAAAGAGAAATCCAGCTATTTCCACCAGGGTTGCCATGTTTGAAATTCCAGATGCCATCTTCAGTGCTACACAGGCAGACCCACTTTAATTCTCCTGAAGTTCAACAGATAGGAAGAGCTACAGTACAAATTAATGTTAATTCGATTAATTACAATGTTAATGTGTGATAAATATATGAATGCTAGACCAGTTTTCACTATGTTACCTAAAGCAAAATGCCCAGACAGGATAAATTGGAGTTCTACTTCCAATGGGCAAATGGAATTTAAAAGCATGTCCATGAATATATCTACCAGATAGGCATTATTTTGCTGAATAATCCTCAAAATTTTGCTGACAGAGAGATGTAATCATTTACAGGAGATACTTCTGTCCCTTGGTTTGTAGCTTCAGTTATTTTCATTGGCAATGTCCAGTTTCCAAACCCACTTTCTCTGCCTTTTGAGCTGAATACTGAAAATAATCCCTCATCAGGATCTGACAGGTCACAAGCGCTGCAGACAAGTTCCTCTCACAGACCCTTGACCAAAGCAGAGTTCTTATAGGTGTGCTGTAATGTAATTTTGTCTAACTTTTAATTTTCTGATTTGCATTCTGTGGCTCATATTACCAGGAAAGAGAGGCTGTAACATAGCAGCAGTCCTCTGAGTGTTGCAGAATCTGCAAATGGTTACTGGAGTAAAGTAATGGCTTGCACCATGTGCTCTGCTGCCCGATTAGAAACTGTTTAATTGCTGGATTCATATGCTCTTTGAGATATTTGTTTCGTGGCAAACACTTCACTGGCTTCTAGTTCACCAAAAGAAAATTGCGACGGTCTCTGTTGACAGACAATTTTGTGTAACACAAAAGGAACAAGAGCCTTTCAGAAGTATTTCCTCAATTTTTTCTTCGAACTGATATGAAATATTGTGATATAAGAAAGCTACGGGAATAAACAAAAGTACTGAGTTTCAAAGAATGTGACATCTTTTTCAGTTCATTACCTCCTGAAGATGATTGCCTTCCACACAGGCAGCATAAGAGGCAAAATATTATTTTTTAAAAGTCAAGAGGATATCCTTATTGTATTGAGTCAGTTCTTTGTATTTCCTATTCATTTTGTGCAAGTCAAGTGGACCAAAGTGCAGAAGGAGTCAGAAACTTCCAGGAAGGGATTTGTCCGGTAGGTGAGGATCTTAAAGAGATAAAGAGTTCCTACCCCTAATCTCACAACAGTTAAAACACTTAAAAGGGGAACAGAGGCTGTTTGACTTTGGAAAAAAATACAGCTGGAGCAGAAGCGTATAAAAGAATTTGTTGCAATTGACAGCAACCATTTAAATCTTGTTGAAAAGAGGAGGGAAGGCAAGGATAACTATACAGAAATAAAAGGAGAGCATGCTGCTTTCCAGTGTCATCTTAAATTATTCTTCAAAAGCAACCCAGTGCTACAGCAATTCCCTGACAGTTCACACAGCCTGGGATTTCTTTAGTTCTTTCTCTAAGTAGAGAAAGCAAATAAGCAGCAGCTGTTAAGCAAAAAGCAGCAGCTCACACTGACATTTATATTTCCACTTCAGCATGTTAGCTATTTTTCTACAGAAATGTAATTTATTTTGTTTCCCTGTAGAAATACTTACAGGAATATTATGTAAAATAATAGTCATCCTTGCCTCTCAAGCAATAGCAGTTTTAAGTTTCCAGTTCTTTCTTCTATTTTTGGTGAATTTTTTAATGACTAGATACATTGATGAAAAACAACCAGATAAATCACAGCTAATAGTAAAGTCAAAAGATACTTTGAACTGTTATACGCAAAACAAGGAAATATCTATTAAAATGTGTTTCTGCAACAATAAAATCAAAAATTCTTTAAGCCTTCCCAGTATTATATTTGGGATATGCTCTGCATCTGCATCAAGAGGTTTATCTTGAAGGAGTCTCAGTACAGACCAAAAAAGCCTCAAAATTTTTCATATCCTAATTCGTATAAATGTATGCAACCTACTCAAACATAAACACATAAAGATAAACAATTATATAATTTCAAGGTAAAAGAGCAAGTAGAGAAAGCAACTCAAATGTCATTAGCATTAGCCTCTAAGAGCTAAATTCTTCCCACTTATGTAAATTCCATAGTAATTCCAAAGAAGCCAGGTTATCCTTCCTTTACATTGCTCTGTATTAAGGGACAAATGTGTTTCTAATTCGTGATCTCATCAACCTGCAAGTGCACAGGATGTTACTCCACTGAATTCAGCCATCATTGATATAGAACAACAAAGTCCCTGGTTCACCAACACGCTTCAGTGAATCAATGTTTTAATTAACTCCTTGATGGAGTCATTCCTCTAAGAGCTGCATTCCACACAATAACAACGTCTCAAGACAAACAGGTATTTGTGTTTTTCTGTTCTGTGGCACCCTACTTTGGTTTTTCCTTCTTCTGTCTGAATCAAAACCAATGACAATGATTTTCTTTTCCAGGAAAAAGGTCTTTTGTGGCAGTATTTTTGCAGTTATCCTGGGTAATGCTGCTGAAGAAGGTGAAGTCTGCAGCCCTGTTCCTCACTTTATGTGCATCAGAGCCCTAGGAAAACAGAGTTGATGTTATGGATGCCATAACATGAGGGAACTATTTCCCATGGGACAACAATTACTACAGTGAGGAGTAGTAGCAAGAGCTGATTTCCCCTGCCCCCTTCTTCAATTTGCAGAAGCAACAGTGGCTCTCTGGCCTTCCCTCATTCTCACAGGCACACAAAACTCTGCAGAGCAGGAGGAATGAAGCATAGTGGAGCAAAGAGAGTTCTGGTGATTAAAACAGATTTTGGAACCCCCTAAAAAAAGAGCATGGATGCAAGGGCCAGGGAAGGCTACATAATTTCACAAAGGCAGGAGAGGGAAAAAAGCAATTACACAACTTTCTCAAACCCTTAAAACACCTTTGGTTTCTTACCCATGCAAATTCTTTACCAGTTACCCCTCTCTGTCTCTCTCTCTGACTCCCAACCCTTTCCTCTCTCCTTCTCAACTTCCCTGTTTTATTCAGCACTCTTCTCATTTGCACCCTCCTTATCTGCTCCAGTTTTCTTTGATCCTATCCAGCTTCTTTTCACCCAACAGCTTTTCACTGCCTCTGCCAGAATCATATCTCCACAAAACTGAACCTTGCTTGCACTGTTGAGAAGCTCTAACCCAGTTTTGCCTTCACTGTCGAGGAACTTTGATCCAGTTTTCAGTCTCCAAAATTTGGAAATGTTTATCTGGTCTCCAGTTCTGCAAGGCCCAGGGCAGAATCACTCTGCTCTGTACAAAAGCATTTCTGCCCAAATAGAAGTCTAAAGCCAGGCATTAGGATAGAAGATTCACCCTAACAGAAAGCAGGTGATGTTATAGATATCAGCTGGCTCTGTAAATCCTGCGTTCCTTTCTTTAATCTGAGTTTTTTCAATTCGCCTTTGACCCTTCTGAATTTCTTTCTCACATGGACACATATTCAGTCAAACAACGCAGTGTTTACTTAGTTAATTAAACAGGGATAATATATAGCTTTTAATTTAAACAAAATGCAGAAAGTTGACACAGCATCTCTTTTAACGAGGTTCCAGACCACATGTGAAATTATGCACCTTCCCCTCTCCTCCCACAATACTGAAGAAGAAACTTAAACTGCATTATTATTTTCATAAATGGGTATGTAGATATTTAGACACTGATCAAACCTAGTGCTGTTCAACAGATGTTACCAAGAATGAAAGCCAAAACACTGAAACTTTTGCATTCCTAATGAGCAAACTGTTCTCTTTTTTATTGTCTTAGTTATGGTGCATTGCTGGAATCAGACAGCTATGATACACGGAATGATACAGAGATCTGTGCCATAGTCAAACGCTGTGCAGGTGGGCCTCATTAACGTCAGATATGGAAAGATGGCTCCTCTGAGACTGGAGATTTATTGAGCCGAATGCTTTACATACTCTGTGCTGAAACAAGCTAGATGCCACACGTCTAGGCCAAAGCAAAGCCAAAGTTCACAGCTAGACTCTACAACACAACTAGCAATCAACCATCTGAAAATGGAAAGCAGAACTTCTGCTTGCAGAGTACCATGGGACAGAAACTCACTTTTACGTCCAAGTTCCATAGCAGCTTGAGTCAGAATTTTTTTTTGTTTTTTATTTTTCAACTTTCTCACAGGAAAGGGTGAAAATATTATTGCAAGAAGTAAAAAATCCTGGGTTTTTTTTTTCTCAGAGGAGAACATACCATGCAGTCCTGGGATTGATTTGATCACCAGTTCTTTGGAAGAGGGCAATGGAAGCTTTAGCCTGCTGTCAGTGCTAACTGGTGTAGCCTGCAATTCCACATCATGTGGCACAGTCATGACCCTCTGGCTTCCTCAGACACAGGGTCCTGGTCCACAGGTACTCACCTGTGACCATTTTGATTAAAATTGTAAAATAATACCAGAACAGATTGGACTTTTAAACTCAGGTATTATGACTGTTCTTCCCACCATGGACTAGAATTTGCTGTTCTTATTCCTAAATTTTCCCATGTGCCCCAAATAAGATGACTCATGTAAAAAGTGAGTAGATCTGATAGTGTTTTAATAAAATTACTTCAAAAGCCACAGATTAGCTCAATATCTAATTCACACAATAAAATTTGATTTTAAAATTCTTTCGTCTTTTCAAATTAAAGAATTTCTAGCCTATTTAAGTTTTAAAAACCCCCAAAACTGTTTCATTTAGTTCAGGCTATTTGACTGGACTTTTGGAATTTAAAATAATCCTGACTCATTTTTACTTCCAATTTTTCTGCTTCCTATCAAACGTTTTGTTCTATTTTTGCACTGACAGGCTCAGTCCCACTGAACTAAAGGTTTCAGCAAGACACATGTCAGTAAGAACTTTCATGGGCTACTGGTACACAAAAATAGCAGCAGACACCCACATATTCTCCACAGAAGCAAGTGGGACACAGAAGAAAGGGAATGTGGGAATGGTTTTTGTACCACTTAATGTGCCACTGAGTGCCAAGGAACCTGTGCAAAGGGGGTGGTGTTCATCTGGAGGTACTGCTTGTCTAGGAGAAGAGGGAATCCAGGATTCTTCAGCACTTCTGTGCAATACTCCCCTTTCCCCATAATAGGACGTGACTTTTGACATCATCTGTTAGTATAAATTGAATTATTACGGCTTATGTTTTAATGCAAACATCTGTAAGTACTCCTGTAAATATTAGAAATTTCACTGCACACATGTTCTAAAGTCTGACCTCTTCAAGGTGGGAGAAAGGGAGGTTAGATTCCAAATATAGAGGTGTTTATCTTATAAATTTTTAATAGGAAAGGCTGCAGTTGTCAAAAATACGCAGTTTTTCACTTGAATGCATGTGCATACATTATGGATATTTCCAGGTTCACAGCAATGTGAATCACATCTCAGCTTCAGGAGGGGACTGCAAGACTGAAATGTTATGCGTAATACAGAAAGACTTTTCCACCTAAAAAGCAAAGTCCAGCAATTTTGCTGAATTGATCTCTACATATATGACAGAAGTCAGGTTTCTGCAAAGTCCAACACTTTAGGAAAGACGCCAGAGATTCACAGAAATTTTAATTCACAGGTTGAGAAAATAATTCCTATGACAGTGTTCCCAGTCTGCTGGCTGCACGATTTCAGATCTGTGACAGGTTCAAAGGAATCTGGGACAGTGGATGTGATGCTCTAGGTTCACTTAAATGGCAAATGTTCAGTGGGGGTTACAGATGGGTACATGGATCCTTGAAAGGTGCTGGAGTGGATGGATCTGTTTTGTCTGTTAGTGTATGCTGTGTTACTTTGAAAGGCTGAGCAGCTGGGAGAAAAGCTCCCCATTGTACCACCTGCTGTTTTCTGGGCCAAGGCAGGAATGCTACCCACTCAGAGCAGGTAAACTTGCTCAGCACAGAAAAGGTGCATTTTGTAGTTCACTGCTCTGTTCGTATTTGAGGGGAGAGCTCACCACAGGGAAAATGGATCACAAAGCCACCTTTAAATTCTGGGTGCACTGGAGTCCTGTAACAAACTTTCCTCCTTTGCTTTGCTGTGGTTTTTTTGAGCTGCCAATACATAAATAGAACCTTTGTACAAGAGTGCTGGCTCTAAGGCAACCTGAGAAATTAAAATGTATCATTTTCTGTTCCCACCAAGACCAGCAATATTTCAAGAGTATTGGCATCAGCAAATCTTTGGCCTGTCAGAAAGCGTGCAGCTTTGAAGTGAGAAGAAAAAGAATAAGCTGGGTATGCCATTAAAGAAAGAAAATAATAGAAGGAAATCAATTCATCTATCAACACCCTTCAGAAAAAAGAATAGCAACCAACATCCTGCAGAATAATGCAGGTCATCCCTGCTTGTACCAGCACACAGTCATGGATGCAGAAACCTCGGGGTACTGATACATTCAGTGATGTGGATCCATAAATGAAATTAATCTGATAAATAAAATAGAGTGAAATTTTCAAAAGTGTTTATTTTATCTCAAGGCTGGATAACTCCAGTGGGCATTATACACCTTGTGTTCGGGGCAAATTAGACAGACACTGAGACAACTTTTCTAAAAGTCCCACAAATAGGGCTTAACTTGTAGTTCAGTTACGGTCATGTAAACCAGGCACTCACTCAAGACAGCTGAGTGACATTAGATCAGATCAGATCTGATCTGATCCTCACAGCTTTGACTACTGCCAGCAGACCGGGTTCATTTGATAATAGACTCCATAGCAGTCTGGGAGTTCGGGAGGCTCTCTGATCCACCCCATTGCCAGGAGGCAGCATTAAACAGACACAAACCATCTCTCATACATGTTTTTCTAACCTGTTCTTTAAAATGTCCAACAGGTTCTCTCTGAGACCTGCTCTGTGTTTATCTGTCTTAGCTACAGAATACCAGTACTTCAATATCTGATCTTGTAAAAACACAGTCTCTGATTATTCCTACCTCAATGCAGTGCGTTTTACACACCATGAGTGAATTGTACTTTTAAATATGTCACAACTTTTGTGCAATCGATCAAGATACTTTAAAATTCTAATATTATCTGTTAATTCTGGTATGAAATTATTAAATCAAAGATTATTTTCTCCACAGGAACTTCAATAAAATATTTTATTTCATCATTCAAGTTATTAATGAAACTGTGAACAATAATCAACACAAGAAAAACTCCTGAAGAGCTCCACTTGGTGTATTTTTCCATTTTGTTTGGAATCTTTGATGCATAGAATACTACCTTGCAGCAAAACCTGGATTCCCATGGGCGCAATTTAATCTACACCAATTTGTACTCATTTGTTTAGCTGAATGTCATCTGAGACAACCTCAAAAGCTTTTTTAAGGTGCATGTGACATGCTGTTTCTAATCTACACAAGGAATCCTGCCAGAAATGAAAATTAGATTGTTTTAATAGGATTTATCTTGAAAATTCCATGTTTGTTCTTTCTAGTCACTTAATTACCTGCTAGGAAACTGCAAATAGATCAGCTGATTATTTCTTTGCCTGTTTCTCTGGAGTTTTATCTTGGGGTGACTCGTGTATAATTTTCTTTCAATAATTTCATTGTGAAGACAGGGAGGATTACCGCCCATGAATCTCACCTCTTCTTTATGAGTCCTCAAATACTTTAATATTCCTTTAATATTTTAATATTTAATTTATATTGTATTGCTAAACCAATTTTATCTTCAGAAAAAAACCTTGAGGAACTAAGGTAGATCTACATGAATAATGAAAGGCATGCGCTGTCATTTCTTAGCATAAAAACCTATCTGACAGTGAATATTAGAACTTTAATGAACCCCTTTAAAATGCTCACTTTTATCTTCCAGAAGATCTGTCAAGACAGGATACTCATTTTTATGACGAGGATATATAAGGCTGCACATTTTTAATCTTTAGTGTTATACACTAAAAGTGTCATGTATACAATGATTCTGCCTAGTAATGTTTTACTTGAGAATGTATTGTAGAACGACTGACTGGTCAAAAGCAGTGAAAAGAGTTTTTAATCTCCCTTGCAAACCAGACCGTAGCTATCGGCCAAGCAACACAGCATCTTAAGAAAATGTGGAAAACAACACTGCAGGTGAACACTTTTCCACATCCCTGAAGTCTTACCCTATCTCTAAAATAAATTCCCAAAGAAAGCACTTCAGCTTAAACTGGTGGGCTATAGCCATTGGCCAGGTTTCAATGCAGAAGAAATTCCAGGCATCCTTGCCCTATGGAACACTTGCTGCAGCAACGGTGCGCACCAGACTGCCTCCTGTTTCTCCAAATCTTTCTGTATTTTGTACTAGACAAACAATTTGTCTAAAATTTAATGAAATGGGTTTTCTGTGCCTTGGCTTGTAGATCAAACTCTCGAACTACAGGCATCTCAATTTCAATTAAACAAACAACATAACAACAAAAGTACTGCCAGTATTCTACACAAGATTATCTGTCACAGCCTTTTGTGGGAGCACAACAAAAGAGTGTGGCTATCCTCTCAGTGCAATTACTTCAATCAAGAAAGTAAATAAATAATATTTTAATTAAAAAACCCTGTGTATTTTTTGACCTATTTTTGAATAAAGGGTGGGGACATAGAAAATGAGCTGAGTGCTACAAACAAACTTAGCCAGTCTCAAAATGGGAATGTGGAAAGCCTGGTGAAACTGCACTTGCTTTTAGGTTTTACAACTAGGCAAAAGCCATTCCACCAAAAGGCACAATCAAAGAGTTGAAATATAAACCATTAGAGCAGCAATTTCAAACTAAGCTGAAGAGCAGATTTCAGCTATTATATCACCTGAGTCCATCACAAGAAGGCCTCATGAATATGTCACAGTCTATTTGACGTGGCAGTATCACAGGCACGATAGAGTTGCAGCCGGCTCCCACACAAAAGAGAGGGCAGTAGAAAATGGAGGTTAAAGGCAAGAGGGAGTATATGGATAATACTGCCAAAGAGGTTGAAGTGGTTGCTGAAAGAAGTAAAAGTAAATCACTTTATCCGTTGAATAAAATTACAGTAAGCCATTTTACACAATCTGGAAATGCTGTCAGTAATAAACAGAAAAAAACTTTAACACAGAGATAAAAAACCAAAATGTGCTACTTTTCAAGGATTAACTCAGCAAGCATCACAGGACACTTCACCAATGAGATAACATTCTGAGAGCTAAACATTAAACATGTCACGTCACAACGTGAGAACTAGAAGACCTAGAAACAGCTGAAGTTTGTGAAAGTGAAGAATGTAGGGGAATCATATAGGACCAAGAAAAATGTTTGGTATAACAGTACTTGAAATTGAGATACCAGAAGAAGTATTTTACATGAGTGTGACTTAGTGTAACAGGGACTGAGGTGAGCTAAACTATGGACATAGTCATTTGAAGCACCTTTCTTCCTCTTTTTTTTTTCGCTTTTAGAGCTGAAGCAAAGCAAGAACAAGCTGCAAGAACAAGCTGCTTCTCATGTGTTGGACAGATTTTTACCCTCAGTATAAACATCAAAGAGAGCATCAAATACTGTTTTTACCACTCAGCACAATCTTCATAGATTTCCCCAGCACATGGAGCACTCCTATCACAAACCAGTACAGAACATCTTGAATTGTTATTATGTTCCAACAGAAATTATTGCCATCATTATAGTAGAGCTCGTATAGATCAATACAGGCTTGAAGGAATGGTTACTCATATGGATTGATATTAAATAATGATGTTGTCACGTTTGCTATTACCACTAACTTTAATATTAGAAATACAGAGATATGATATAGATTTTGAATATCTAGACTTGTTGATGACATAGCTTTAATTGCTAGCTCAACAAAAGGGAAAAGAAAAAAGGAGTCTCATATTACCCCCCTGAAAAATACTTTTCTGTTATGAGAAAAAACCAAAATTCTAATTAAAATCAAAGTAAATTGTAACTCAATTGCTTAATTAAAAAATCAAACTACAATAGGAATCAGTCCACTTCCATATGCTGACAGTAATGAAAAATCTACAGGATTTTCAGAAGGAAATCATTAATAAATGGGCAAGGTGGCAGGTTCCTTTACCAACTTAATCAAGATTTTATCACTAAAAATTTCTACCTTCAAGACCAATCTGTGAATTCTTTGTAACATGCATTATTTCCACCATATCATGGATCTAAGAGTTAGACTTTGACCAGAGATACAGATATATACATCCTATCTTTAAATTTATCCATAAAGAAAATGGAAATATTCAGGACATGTTAAAAGAGTGTCAATCAAACTGATCAAAATTACTTTTTCATAAATCTCCTGGGAAGAGATAGTGTATGGGAACTAGGACTCTCGTCCTATTTTCATAGAATCATAGAATGGTTTAGGTTGGAAGGGACCTTAAAAATCACCTAATTCCAACCCCCTGCCATGGGCGGGGACACCTTCCACTAGATCAGGTTGCTCAGAGCCCCATCCAGCCTGGCCTTGAACACTGCCAGGGATGGGCCATCCACAATTTCTCTGGGCAACTTGTTCCAGTGCCTCACCACCTCCACAGCAAAGAATTTCCTCCTAATATCTAATCTAAACTTACCCTCTTTCAACTTAAAATCCTCCCACCTTGTCCTGTCACTCCAAGCTTTGTAAAAACTCTCTCTCCATAGTCCTTGCAGGCTCCCTTCAGGTACTGGAAGGCTGCAATTAGGTCACACCAAGGCCTTCTATTTTCCAGGTTGAACAACCCCAATTCTCTCGGCCTTTCTGTGTAAGAGTTGTGCTCCTTCCCTCTGATCATCTTGACCCCTCTCTGGACTCAATCCAACAGTTTTTCTTGCACTGGGACCCCAGAGCTGGGTGCAGCACTGCAGGTGGGGTCTCACCAGAGCAGGGCAGAGGGGCAGAATCCCCTCCCTCCCCTGCTGCCCACGGTGCTCTGGATGCAGCCCAGGACATGGTCAGAACATGGCTCACAGCCACTTTAAGACACAGTGGTGAAGCCCTATTAAACCCAAACAAAACTCTGATACCACAGAAAGAATTCAGACTTCAAATAATCTATAAAAGGTATAAACCAGGCATATTTTAAAACTATTTACTTGGATTACATCCTATTTATAATTCTTGCAATGGAATCACTTGTTGAGAATTCGGCATAATAAGAAAGAAGTACAACATACTCGGTCATTAACCATAAAAGAACAGGAGTCCATCTGGAAACCATGTAACAGATATTAAAAGGCTATTTATAAATGGAACTTTAATTTAAAGTGTTTCTGAGATTTGATCCTTTAAAAGTTTTCAGTTTATTTCAATTGGGCCAAGTCAGCTTTATAGCATGTATGAAAATATGTAGAACTGCTTCAAGTTATTGATCAGACATGCTGCCAAAGCCCTGCTCTGTATTTGGGATTAAACTTTCCATCATAGTAGGAAGCTCTGCTAACAGAAAAATCTTCACCTCTAGCCCTTCCTTACAGATGCTTATTAGCCAGCAGTGCCAGCAAGAGCCACTGGAAGAATCCACTTGCCTGAAGAGTGGTAACCAGGGTCATGTTGGATACCTTAGGGCATCCAGGAGTTCTGCCTGCCTCAGTCTGACAAATGGAAGAGCGGGGCTGAAAGAGCTGTCCTTCCTTATCAGCAGCTGGAAACCAGCTGGGATATGCCAAAGCACCTAAAATAACTCTAGATACCTACACCTCAGGAATCTGAATCATTTTTATATTCCTGTCTGTTTTATTAAAGTACCAAAAAAAGGAATCACAGTCTGATTAAAAGACATAAAGTGTGAGGTACAAGTTATAGCCATAATTTAATAACTTAGGGGTTAAGCCCATGCACACACATGAAACAAACAGATGGAGGGAGACAGTTTCATTTTCATATTGCTGCTGTTAATCAGTGTATCTGAACAATATTAGTTTATCTGCACTCATGGCACATATCATTGTTTAGATAAAAATATTTCATTTGGAGGAATATGTTTTTGAATAATTTTATCCAGATGTTGGACAGAAGCTTCCAAAACAAAAGAGTTTACAAGTGCCAGATCTTATGCCCCTTATTTATTATCACAGCTGGGAAGCAGGATGTTGTCACCCAAATATCCAGTGTAGGACCACCTTGTTTGACACTGAGAGATGTGGAAGTAACTAGTCCTGTTATCGAAGAGGAACACTAAAATGGGATTTAAAGTCCAGCTCATGTTGTAGCCAAGATATTATTAGACAAAGAATCAGTATGGGCAGAGAATGACAACAAAAGGAAAGCAAACAAGCACATCCCTTCCTCTGACTGCTCTGTTAATAATTACAGACAACCCATTCATTCTTCAAGAACCTGTTACCCATCCTAAAAGGTCCAAGCTGTATTTCAGCCAACAGGCAACACAAAAGACTTCACAAAACTACACTGCAGTGCCTGACCACGAGTTTTGAAACAAACTAAACAAGATGCCAGGAGAAAACAGTGTTAATCTCTTCCTATTTCCAGTCTTCTTTGCCAAGTACTGCAATGACTCTCACTGACAGTTTTGAATCAGTAGGGTAATCTAATTTTAGCTCATGGAATTTCCTATATCAGTTTGCTCTGTCAAACAGAAAATGCTCTTGATGAATCTAAGCAATGACATCCAAGCAATGACAGGACTTACAGAACGTGACTTTTTCCCATCCAAGCCTTTTCTCTCCTGCCAAACCTAATAATTTTTTACAGAGCCACTGGCTTTCCAGTTTTGTGCTATTTTGTCCAACAACTTCACAAGGCTTAGCCTCATACTGTAAAATGCTCAGCAAACGTTTAATTAAAGAAACAAATAATTATAAGTAATTATTAAGAAAATCATAATGAACATCCAATCAGAATCAGGTGCAGTGCTTATTGTTCTTTAAACATATGGTTTGGGCACACATGAACAGGGCTTGAGCTGCTTTTCTATTTTTAGAAAAGACTCTCTTACCATATTATATAAGGGTACAAAAACTCTCATGCATGAAGAATATGTGCAAGGGCAAGTTAGTCCCCCAAGGCAGTACAGACTATCATGTCACAATGCAGTTTTAATAGCAGATATTCTTTTTATCAGTTCACTGACACAGCTTTGAAGATACTGGATACCAAAAGCATAACCTGATACACCATCAAATGGAGGAAATTTAATTCTGTACCTTTTTGCTCCTATGCCTCTGCAATTCTTCTAAGGATAGAGATTCCCTAAATTTGTGAAGTCACAAAGACAAAGGCAGGCTCCCTTGCTGAAGTGAATTCATTCCTGTCCTGTCAGGTGACTGGTAATGCTTCCTCAGAGCATTCAATAACATAAAATCGGGGAGTATTCACAGCATGACCTGTATTTTACTTGATATACCCAAGTCACTGATGACATCATCACAGGAATCTTAACTGAAATATCCATTTCCATCTTCCAAATGAAAACTGTGCATCAAAATCACCTCCAGATAAGAAATAGCAAATTCTCACCATTACTTTCATAGTTTGACTGTAGGATTCACTAGCAAAAACTAAAAAAACCTGCATTTTCTCAAAGGCTGAAATTCAAGGAAATCAGCCTTTGTGAATGGAAAAATGTACATAGTCCTATATAATGGCTGACTAAAATTATGACATTATTTTTTCATCTGTCAAAATCTTTGGAATTTTTTTAGTTTAGCACTTCCTTTTACTTATTCCTATGTATATAATAGAGGCATATTTAATTCTTACTACAAGTGAAGCTAACTCAACTTCTGTTGCAATAAAACTAGATACAGGATCAATTAAAACTTTTTTCAGGAGACCAAAAAAATTAAGATGCTGTATGATAGCAGGCACACAAGAGAGTCAGTCATATATATATGCATTTAATCCTCAGAAATATTTGTGCTCCAAGAGTTTTTCCTTACTGTCTTAATGAGAAAACACCGTCTCCCCCTCTCAATTACAAACAGCCTCAGGAAAATCACTGGTGTTAAAAAGGAAAGCATTTGACCCACCCTATTGACAGAAACAATTAGCATGCTTATTAGAAGAGCAAATGGACTAGGTGAAGGTTAGGGAAATAGGAGAGAGAAAAGATTTGGAGCCCTGGAATCAGCAGAGTGGGAGGCAGAGAGTGAGGTGAGCCAGCTGTGCTCTTACACTGGAAGAACCGCATATGGGTTTAAAAACAACAGGTGCCCTTTGTCACCTTCAGAATCACTGCAGACACACAGCTGAGGGTGAGTTTTAAGATGAATTGTTGATATATGACACAAATATGTATGCTAAGAAGGCAAATTCTAATGGAAACATGCTGAATGTGTTTTTTAAATAATTCTCTGTAACTTCATAATGCTTTTCCTTCAAAAAGTGAAGGTTGCTGTTCTTATATTTAACACATTTCAAACAAAACTAGCATGGCTACTGACTTTTCTGTGTGTGCAAGGATGATGCAAATTGATCTGTATGTAAAGAGACTCACTTCTGCTTTACTGTTATTTTTGAAAGGAATATCTTCAACAATGCCATTCAAAGAAGGGAGCCCATTTTTTTCCTCTGTTGTTGCAATTCAAATAGTAATAAAACCTAGTAAAGAGAATGCTTCTGAGTCTCTTATTTTGTTCTCAGTCTGAAACAGGATTGCTGATTTTTAAGTAGTTGCTTTTCAGCTGCTTGTTCAGAATCCCTTATACAATTGACTATGCCAGCTTGCCCGTTACTGATCTGCCTGAGGCAGACTGCTATGTTTTCAGAAAAAAACAAATATTAAAATACACATAGAATTCAGCTGAATGTTAACAACAAAGCAGTGGAGTCTGTTCACAGCTCTCGGTAATGTTTGCATAACAATTGAGACATTTTATTAAATCAATTTAAAGCTCTGTTTATGACAGAATTTCTACGGATGTTTTCTCTCTGGATGGTCTATTTAAATCATCATTAAGTGATACAATGAGGATGGTTTAAGTCCTACTTTAGCACTCTGTTCTCCAGATATTATCAATCTAATGTTTCTGGACTATGAAGGGAGATGTGGCACCATTTGTAAGGAGAATTTTGACAGAGCAAAGCTGTGACTCTAATGATTATATCCTGTGTATACAAACCTATCTAGTCAAGAACTGTGTAATTTTGAAAAGGGGAACATCTAATATTAGAGGGGTTTGTTTCTGTCCTGGATTTGGGTTCTTGTATGCTAACCATTCCCAAGTTTTACTTTATTTTTCAAAAACAGTTAAAATCCTGAATTAATATATGTATTTATACATATATAATACATATAATAATTTTTCAGCTGAGACTTGATGGGCTTTTTAGTGCAGTAATAATTGTAGAGAAATTTGGAGGTCATGTTGAAATTAGTAATGTATGGCTCTCTTCATTAATTAATATTCACAACTTTCTGACACTTGCTGTGAAATAGACTATTTATCAAAAAATTTTTTTACCTCCTGAATTTGTCTATTGCCTATTTTTGCCTCAACGCCTCACCTGTAAGCATTCTGGGGGTAGGCAAAAAAAATGAAGAAGGCTGTGGTGACCCCTAAAACACAAAGGATGACAATTGCTATTTTTAAGATGTTCTAGATCTCCCTTGTCTCCCACTGAAACAGTTAACTGTCCCAAATATGTCTTAAAGAATCATTGGAACAGGAACTGGCTTGCTCATAACCTAAGAGTTCTTGTCACCAAGTCAGAGAACTGTTCTCTCTCAGTCCTTCTGAGTCAGGGCACATTTCAGTATCTTTCAGAAAATTACACCGCTTCTGCAGCAGCACCTTTACAGAGGTACAAGTCTGCCCTGCTCCAGTATAGTCATGATCCTGGGAGACAGATTTTTCAGGGTCAAATATAGAAATGTCTCCCATTCTTATTTGCATACTCCATTTGCTTTATTTTTAAGCTCCCCAGCCACAGAACTATTACTAAATACGACAGAATTCCTTAATCTGCAGTAATTATGGGAATTTGAGTTGAAGCTTATGTCATTGTGACTTGAACATGTAGCGACAAGTTAAGAGAGAGGCTCTACAGCAGAGCTTCTATTCCCATCCCTTTCACTTCAACTCCTGCTTACTGAAATGTAATCACATAAAAGTAAACAAATTGATGTGCTGGTGCCTGTATCATTCCTGTGAAATAGGCAGCTCTGCAAGGGTCAGCTGACTCTTCTGGAGCACAGTAAATGATCCCCACAATGTCAAATCAGGCCAAGCAAAACTGTAGCTGAACTGTCCTTTTGGTCACGAAGTCCGCAGATGTGCTCATGAAACACGGGAGAAAGTTTGTGCCAGAAAGTACAAGCTTTAAAAAGAAACCATTATTAGATCCCAAATTTTGTCCTTTCTCAGCTGGTCTTCCTGACCTGTGGGGTTTTTTTTTAAATTACTGCATAACTACTTTAATAACTACATTATTCACATAAATGTTATTTACATAAATGTCAACAGTGCATTAGGGTACAGGAGGTAGCAAATACTACATTTGGTAACTGGTTACACCTATCTTACTCTTTCTATGCAAAAACTATCTTGTACAATCTGGGACATGTTTTACTCCAGCCTTGCTGTATTTGAGCAAGGACTTCAGGATTCATTAGTCATGCCATGTGTAAACACAATAGCCTGATAGGGCCTAATTGAGAAAGCTGCTGCTTCTTTGCAACAATATCAAGCTTTAGTCCGTTAATTCAAAGTTCTCAAATATCTAAGACAAGTTGCTTTGCCTTAAACTTCCTTTTTGACCTTTTCACTGGCATATCCCTTCGCCTTACACTCTTTTCCAAATAATCTCAGCTTTTTCTTGACTCAAGTCCAAAATGTTCTGTTTGAACTCTCTGAGCAACAATTCCTCCTCTACACAATTTCGTGTTATCTGCTCAGTTGTTCTTGTTTTCTTTGACATTCAGCAATCAGCAGGCCTGGCCTGTGATCAAATAAGTGCTAGAGCTGAGTCCCCCTGCGCACATGCAGTGGCTGCTGACATCACAGGGTCAACTGCAGGATAGACTTTCCTGGAGCTTTTGCTGCAGGGTATCAAATGGACTGTTAATTGCTCTTGTCCTGATACATTACACCCATTTTTGTCCTAGTAAACTCTCACATGATCCAGGAAAATTTTGCGGGCTAAAATTGCTGGAGCAAAAAATATTTACCAATGGAAGAAGTCGCGTTGCCAAAGATTTTCATTCACTGGTTCTTCATAGTGAAGATTTTAGTTCTGGCCTGTTGATAGCAAATGAGATTGTTTGTATATAGTCTTCATGCAATGCACAGTACAGGTCTTGATCCCTTACCCTCCAGTACCTGCAAACATCTGTACACAGGATTCACCATGGAAATCTCTTGCTCATAATTCCTCTCAAAACTATCTTGTCCCAGTCCAATTTTAAAGATTCAAGAATCAGGAAGTATGATCAGTTCCAGTTAGGAACAACTTGAATATTCAAGTTATTTAAGGTCTTGCTTCTCTATATATACAAATCTAACAGCACTCTGTGGTCAGTTTAGGAATGTCCAGAGAACCATCCAACCCAAACAGTCTGAGAGCCTAAAAATTTGTGAGCTAATGTTTTTCTCATTTGTTTATCAGGAAATTAGGCTTATTTATATAATTTAAATTCAGGCATGATCGGCCTTTCTATACACATAAAGAATTAGATCTGATATCCTTGTGGGGCCAAAAGAAATTACATACATTTGGGAAAGTGAATACATGGCCATTACATTTCCCAAGTCATACCACTATGACTAGTTTTTCCCTTTACATACACAATAACCATACCTCTTGGAGCTGCTTCCACCACCATTCTTTCATAAAAATTGAGCTCTAAGGAAAGATAAGAGAAATTAGAGGACCAAATACTGAGTGTTAGAACAACAAGGAACGAAGATGTGCCAGTACTACAAGACAAGAAGGGAATAGAATGGAGGGAAATGAGCTGTTAAAACCTCTGCAAGGGAAGTGGGGGAAAAAATAGAATCAATACCAAGCCTGAAAGAAGAGTCAAAAGAGCAGTGAGGGGAAGATGAAGGTGGCTTATTTTTGTTGTAAAAAGAAATATGTTCAAGGTTTGGGGAGGAAGGAATAATCAAGGATAGAAAGCTATAAAATTATGAATTACTGCCTGGAATTTCATCTGAGGCTTTGTGACTTCAGTTTCACTGTTAATAATTTAACTTAATAGACCTACCCGCTATTCTGATAGAAAAATGGCCCCTCGGTTTATACTGAACTGTTTATTCTATATTTAATACTCCCTGTAGGTGATGGAACACTTGGGACTGCCGACTCTCAACACAGCCATCTGACATTCAGTATTAATGAGTCAATAAATATGCCCCCTTTGTTATGTGCAAAGGCCCAAGATGTTCTCCTGTCTTTGATTTTTCCTATTCATTAAAAATACACAGCCTTTCAAAGCATTCCCTGTCAAACAGAGATAATGGAGATTTCATTGGCCATTGCCTTGTACATGCTGATATATCTTCTAAACAAAAGTGTCAGAATGTTGACACAGGAGGAATCTGGCCAGCTGGAGGGCTTTAGCAAATAATAAAATATAAAATTAAAGAATTTGTAACTGTTGTGTTTAATATAAAAAATCTGCAAAAGTTAATGAGTGGATGAGTAATTTAAAACAAAAGCCCCAGCAGGCAGAGAAATATAACTAAAAGCTAGCAAGGGGAATTCTTGACCCAGCTCTCTGGAGAGCATAGTTGGAACACAGCATGTATTTTTGCAATACAAAGCAATTACAGGCATCCCCAAACAATAAAAATCCATAAAATGTTCTGGTGTTCTGATTTTTTTTCATTCGATAAGGTTGAGAAGTTACAGGATCCCATTCCATGCTGACAGCTTTCCACATCTGATAGGAACACCAAGAGATAAAAATGCTTAAGTAACCAAATGCTGTGCATTTTAAATGCACCCATTATGTTTAGTACAGCATCATGAAAATAAATATGTGAACTTGTAAAAATTGAGAGCTGTATTTGTCCCTTAAAGAATCAAATTCAGTGCCTATGGACATGCTGAAACTGCTCAAAGTACAGCCAGTACAAGATATGAAACATCACAAAATCAAATCTGGCTCGTAATAAATCATATAAATTGACTTTTGCAGTCTCCTGTTGATGGTGACCATATCACCCACTGTGGGAAAATCATTCATCTTGTCTCTGCAATCTGAGGAAAACTTTAAATACTCAGAAGTAAGAGGGCTTTTCAGTTATTTTGAAAACCAGGATGTCCTGCTTCCAGATTCATTCTATAGAGGCAAATCTATAGGAAACCCTGTTTTGAAAAGTTTCTTCCCATTACAGCTAATCAAGAGGGGTTAAGCTGTTCCTAATAAGAAGTTTTAAACATAAATGAAAAAATATGTAAGAGTCATTTAATAAATACTTCACATTGTAAAGAAGAGTAAAATAAAGAAGCTTTCCTTGATTAAGATTTGGCTTTGGACCACATTATAAACCAAATGGCAATATGTGTAAATTTTTAAATTATATTTGAAAAAATTATTCTTTAAAATAGCACATTAGCTAGCTTGAAAAAGTTTGTTTATATATCTCAAATTTGATATCCATTAGAAATCTTAATTCAATAAAACTGCATCTGATAGGATTTTCCTGGTATTAGGACTAAGTTTAATGGTAATTAATATTTTGATCAATGATCTGGAAGTAAATATAAAATTGCAGTTGATAAAATGTGTGGAATCCATGAAGAGTGCCAGACCGGAAGCATGGGGGGGTGAGCTGGAGAAGGTAATGCCACAGACTTTAGGGCACATTCTCCTCTCCTTGCATCATCTTAGAGTGAGAGAATGTACACTGGCCAGCCTATTTATTTAAAACAAAAAACCAACACCTAACAACTGAAGAATTGTCATCTTCAGAAAAGACAAAGATAAATTCTGTTTACCAAGAACAATGTGGACAATGGCTGTAGCTGAAGAAAGACAAATTGAAACTGGAGATAGGGCATAGATTTTTAACTGCATTCACCATTAAAGGAATAGATGCATCAATTATAAAACATACCTCAAAATTCTAATGAGGTTATTATTCTTCACTATATAAGGACAGCAAGGTAACAATATTGTCCCATTTAACTTAGGAGTTCTTAAACTGCCTTTTAATAAGTTAGAATGCTGGCCAGCAACTAAATAGGTGGCAAAGTAGGGAAGGAAATCTTTGAAAATGCTTCTTGTTTTCAGTTATACCCATGAGATTGTTAACAACTTTTGCCCAGAGGAAGTCTTCCATGACTCAGCAAACACGAGCACAACTGTCAGTAGAAAATGTCTAGGATTTTGAAAGTTCATGTGCATTGATTGTATCAGATTAGACAAAAGAGATAATGACCTATGGTACAGAGAAATATTATTAGGAACTTGTTACTGACACGTGAAGTGTAAAGTAATTCCAGGCAATTCTGGTCAAATAACAACATACAAAGTAATTTGCAGTCAGCTCTTTCCTGGCCTCACTCCTCGGCTCAGTACTCAAGAAAAGTTCCCATGGTTTCGGGGGAAGCAGCTAGCTGGGGCTGTTTTCAATGGTATCTGCAGATTAAGCAGAATTTGTTTCTTTAAATCCTGTACTTGAGAAAGTATTTTATGATGGAGCACAAAGTATGAGCTGGAATGTTTATTTTTATATCTGAGGAAACAAAAAAGTTCTCAAATACAGAAACATTATTTAAAGGTTATCTATAGTATAAGTTGTTAGGTATAACGACTTCTTAACTTAAAAATAATTTCTTACAATTGATGAAACAGGTACTGGTTTTAAATCTTTGCTCTAATATATTTTAAAATTGCACAATATGAATTTTTTTTCCTTAGTCTTCTGTGAAATGGTATTGTCTGCGTTTTCCAGCCTTTAATCAGTAACACCCTGCTGTTACTGTTGGCCTCTTTTGTGGAGGAGATCAAACTGGGATTCTCTCCAGAAATGTAACTCCTTAACCTTTACAGAATTCCTTAACCGGCTAGAGGGCAATTCGTCGTGTTCTCTCTTTACAGAGCTGAAAGAGCTGCCCTGCAGAATGATGAGAGCAATCAGGCCACGTCCAACCTCAAAAGAATTCAGAAAAGTTGTTAGTAACTTTATGTTCTGTTTTGGGGGTGCAAAAGAACGTCCTGGACTCGCTCTCTCAATCCATTCCTCAATATTTAGGATGAAATTGGAGAGATTCTTCTTGAAAGCTCCATCTTCTAGTCAGATGCTGAACTACTCTTTAAAAATCTGCATACATTCCAAAATCTTATTTATTATGGAACTGATGCAGTATAAATGACAAAGTTTTATTTCTTTTTTTCATTAAAGGTCTTAAAGCTGAGAATTCAATTCTCCAAGTTTAAGAATGTGGTTTTAGTTACATGATCAGCTGCTGTTTTCAGAGCTCTTTAACTATTCCTCTCTGTTCTGAACATCCATTTTCAGTGAAATAAAGAAGAAAACTGGATACTTTGACCAGTAAATATCCAAAGATCTGCACAGCACCACTATGGAGTACTTGTCAAAAAAAGTGCCAGAGCTACTAAGATCTGTGAGCTTTGAAGTGTTTGCATATTACATTATTTTTTAGAAGCATTTTTAAAACTATGTCTACATGTAATAAATGCAGAAATATTCTAAATGTTTCAAATAACACTTAAAAAAAGAGGAGTATTTTAGGGTTCACTATGAGATGGAAACTAGTGCGTAATCTAAACAATATGATTTGCACCTTGCCCTTCCAGCAATCTCCAGTAAATCCATGGTCTGACCTCATCATTTACCAATCAGAAAACATAATGCTAAGCTACAATATGATTTTATGGCATACCTTGTCACTGATGTATTATAATAATGAAGGTCTGTTATGTATCTTGACATAACTGGGCATTAATAAAAACAGTTGCATTAGCTGTGCCTTTATAGATGTTTCTGGAATGCATCGGTATTATTCTGGCATGCTGGTTTAAATTGAAGAGATGTGCTCTGCTGTACTGCAGTTGAATTTTTCTTCATATAAACCACTTGTGCTTAAGACAGCGCCAACTAAACGTAACTTGTAGTGGTTTCTGCAGCAGGCACCAGATATTACAAAGAGTTTTAAGCTAGTCTATGTTCCAAATTAACAGAATATTTCCTTTTTCCCTGTATATGTCATGGCAGTCTCCTTCAACACAGCCTGGAGTTTTCATATCGCTTTCCTGTTTGGCAGTACACTGATCTGGTTTCTCTTCTTAATAATCTTCCTGATGATTCCCAGTCTTCTTTCTCATTAAACTACTGAATATTAACAGGCAGTCACACAGTTGTTCTATGCACATTAAAGATGTACAAATAATTTAGAGATTCCAGCGTTTGAGACTTTCCCAAGGAGAAAACAAGGCTTTATCTTAATAATTTAAAAATGTAATTACATGTGCATAAAGTACACTATGACTTTAACATTCAACTCAATGTACCTGTTTTCCTGTTGATGTCAAAGGTGTTACAATAAGCTTAGACAGCAGCAGTAGTCAATAAAAAGTCCTTTAATTCATTTTGGCCAAGTTCTGGTTATGCATCTGACTCTTCAACCTGGCTACAAATAATTGTCTCATGTTTTACCTGATCTGTGCCAGGAATGTGCTGGAAACCCTGAGACAGAGTGTGACAGGGAGAGTAGACAGTAGATATTAAAGTTTATGTTGTTTGGAACTTGAAAGTTGCAGATTAATGCACGAATTGTTGTGGCAAGTTCACCACCACAGAAGCCAAAATAATTTTCTGACTAGCCATAGCTAGAAAAAATGATTCTATGATTTACCACTACCTAGAATGGATGACAAGTAGGCACTGATGAACTGCCTGAGTTCTTAACCACAGCTGATTATAAACAGAAAAAAAAAAATGGAGAGGTAAAGAAAACAAGCTTTAAAGATAAATATAATGACAAAACACAATGTATTTCTGGTGCAGAACGTGCAGATACTGTGCTTGAGTTCCTGAAGACCTCTCATTTAGTAACTTTCATCTCATCAGTGATGGGCTTTAGCTGATCTGCCAGCACCTAAATTCCCTGTCATAACAGCTGCTACCAAGGAGCAGAATCCATGGCATCTGACACTGAACAGAAACACTGGCAAATCTTACAGTGCAATTGTTCTGGTGAAAACTAGAGCCACTCCAGCAGTTTTTCATAACAAGAAAGAAAGCAATTCGCAAAAGCCTGAACAGTCAAACACAAAATCTGATGCTGCTGCGCTGGAAAACACCATGGGACTTCTGGTCCTCATTTTGTAAGCTTTCACTGCAGATTTTCTGTAATTTCCAAACATTTCTGTGTGACCTCAAGCCTCACAGGTTTTTATTGACAACTTGTGAAGAATGCAGTAAGATGTCTGTTATTTTCGTAAGCCCCAGGGCTTATGACAGGTAGAGAGAGTTCATTTGATGTTCTCCCTTGCTGAAAGTTGTTCCTTATTCCTGTTGTTAGCAAATAAATATACAATATACTATAACCTTGCCACCAGTGTTCTCAGAGGTGATCACATTTCACTTGTGTTTATCTTGAATTACCAGACTTTTTGACAGTGAACTTGAAACACTAATCCAGTGATGCAAAAAGCTTCATTTCCCTTTCTTTCTGCGTACAAAACATACTTTTTTGAAAGGATCATCTGTATTGTAGCCATATTACAAAATTCAAATCTTCAAATAATATATTTTCTATTTGTGAGGGCATGACTTTAGTCACCATTACTTTATCTGCAAGTCAAATGCTACATTCTACACCGGATTTTGCACAAAACCTTTAATCAAAAGAGAAGTGTTGTCTGCTTGTTTTCCTATTGCAGAACTTCCTAGGATTCCTCCCTATGTGTCTTCATTCTCTACTGGCAATATGCCTTTGCTGAGACTGGTTCAAAGTCAAGGGAAGCAAGTTTCAATGGAGTTGGCTTTCTGATTTTCTGATATCCCTGATAATGACACCAGTGTCTGTACGTATCCTACTTCTCCATTTCCTGATTTTTCTAAAAAAGAAAACTCAGTTAGAAAAATGAGTAATGTCTTTTTTTTTTATATGAAATCTACAACATTTCTAAGAACAGTTCAGCTGTGACAGATGCTGTTAAAGAGGTACATGGGCTGGGTAAGTCACCAATATGCAAAACAACCAAGGGAAAACATCCAGGCTTTATAATTTTTGGTTAAACACTAAAGCCTGTGACGGTGCACAGCTCTGTGCAGGTTTGCCAAGCCGATAGGAGTTGGGAAAGCAGGAGGAGACTGCCTTTCCTTGCACCACTTTGCATCATTCCCTCACCTCTGACACTGTGGCACCATTTGTGCTTCCCAAAAAACAAAAAAAAACAAAGAACAAACAAACAAACAAACAAAAAAAACCAAAAAAACAAAAAAAAACCACCAAACCAAAACAAACCTAACAAAACCCCCACAAAACCAAAAAAACAAAAACAAAAAACCCACCCAAACAAAACAAAACAAAACAAACAACCAAAAACCCGAAAACCACACAAAACCAAACACAAACCTCTTTGAAGTCTGACACATGCAGACACAAACAGGCATCTAAAACAGATAAAGAGATAAGGGAGGGTAAGCAACTTGTCTCCTCAAAGGAAGACATTCCTCTGTGCACCCCATATGAGCAATTCTGTCTCAAGAACTCTTTGTGTCCTTGGAATTCTTCCTTGTATTGGAACTCGTATTTCCGGGAAGAACAATCAGTGACATTTTATAGGGGACAGAAGCTTGAATTTTTGGCAGCAGAATCAAAGAACAGACTTGCAAATTCTACTCCCATCACTGACTTCCAAGCTACTCCTAAAATCTCCCCTTTGGGTATATACATTCTGTCTGTACTTTTCTTCTCTCTTTATAAAAACACGTGCACTGCTTTGAACTCACTTCAAACTGACCCTAGTGAAATTATTGGTATTTTTGTTAAATTTTGAACTGAATTTGTACAATGCATACAGGGAAAAAAATATTCTACTTTTCAGACCAGAGCTGGCTTGGAATATATAACCCTGACAGCTGCCAGTCACAAGTTACATAATTCTATTTGCAGAAATTGAGGTACTTAACACAGTTTTGCTTCCATTTTCAGAGAAATCCATGTGCAGCTTCACATTATATCGAATTTGATGGTATGAGCTGCGTGTTCTTGCTGACCAAAGCAAACACTGTATTTGTGATTTAAGTTCCAGAAGTTTTTTTGCAGTCTGCAAATGGTCTCCACAGCTTTTTCCATCAAGTTAGTACACTTTTATTAGTTAATCTGAGTTACTTATTAGTTAACTGAGAAGACTGCTGTTACAGTAGAGCACTGCGGAATTACCACACAAATGAGTACAGAACTTGCAATGCCCTCTAGTGTTTCTTGCCTGGAAATCAAAATTTATAGTGAAATTTTGTTAGCGAGCTTGGTTAGTGGCACTTCTAAGGCCCTCCGTGGATACTGAAAACAAACATTGTAAATACAGCCACACCATGAAACACAGATCTTCCATGAAAGGGAAGGCAAACAAATAGCTGAGATTTCAGAGACCAGAAGAAATTAAAGTTGCACTGTAGTTTGATTAGAAGTGAATTATCTCACAGACAGGGAGAGCACCCCATCCTAAACCACTCCATGAAGGCCCTGAATTTTATGTGTGTACACAGTGAGAAACAGTCCTGATGCTGGAAGGCAACAACCAAGCCAAGACATGACTCAATGTATTTACAAAGTTCTCTCCCAAAACAGCAGAAATCATAAAAGTTACACTAACATCGGGATTTTGTCATCTAGATAGCAACTATCTAAGAAATAATAATTATTTTTGGAGCAGTGGCTGCTTTGATTTGACATGCAGCACAGCAGCAGCAATGTATCATTACAGCACTGTGCTCAAGCTAAACAGCTTTGATCGTGCTTTTATGTTCAAGCAACTCTCTCATACAGTATCACCCTTGTTCTCCAAGTTTCTGGCTTGGTAGTCGAGATCTCCCCACCCTCCTGCTGTGTGCACTCAGGAAGATGTGTCCCTAGCATCTCTTAGACCCCTAGTCGGCAATTTCTGTGAGTACTCAGTTCTTCTTCATTAATCTGAAGAAAGTTCCGTTTGTAGTTGGTTTTCATACTTCAAACACATCAAAATAGAACAGAAAAAAAGTTCCAGAACAATGTTGTGACAAACTCCCAAGACACCCCCTACTCATTTGTGAGAGTTTACCTAGTTATTGGTTTGTTTATTTTATGAATGTGCTGATGTTTATTTCAGGAACGTATTGGCTTTATAAAAATAATTTTTTTACTTCACAAGAAATGATGTGCAAGTCATTTTTAAAAAGTAACCTTATCAAAATAGTGACACACAAAGTGGTGTTTGTGGGACAAAGTGATCACAATATTACCATCAGTCGCTGAGGAGAAATGAATGGGGAACTTTTTTAGCAGAAATAAATATATAATGCCTAGAAATTGAATTCTTAGAGATTCATCCTCAGGCACTTAACTTCCCATTGATTTCAACAGGTTTAGGCAGCTGAAGTCCTTTCAGGATATAGGGCTTACCCTCAATAATGCTTTTATTTCCAAGCACCATGAGGAAGCACAGAAATAACAAAAACAAAGAAAAAGAGTGGTGAAGTTCACTTTTAGCTGTAGTTTATTATCATCTTCAAATCTAAACCAGCTGAAGAAAAGCCTAGAAACAATATTTTAATCACTAACTCCTTACACGTATCCAGAATGTTTAAGCTATAAGAAGAATTTTTTTTAGAAATCTCTAAAAGCTGGTAAATAATGGATAAAGATTCGGGGAGCGGGGGGGGGAAGGATCCAAATAATTAAAAATAGAAATAGTGATACGATTACTTCTTTATCTGACCTCAAATTGATAATGTGAAAGCCAGTGGTTTATCTGTACAGCAATAATCTCAAACTAAGAGATCGGAACAGATCATAAAAACTTTGATCAGCACCAGGTGGTGCTATTTTGCTTTTTTAAAATCTGGTAACTTAGTAAAATATTTACATTTTTAAAGAATAACCTCTGATGAAAACTAAATGAGTGAGAAGAGCATCTATTTTCTCATGCTGTAAATCAGTTGTGACTGCTTTTGGTGTTATGCATTTATACGCTGAAGAAGCAGAGGATTTCCAGCACACCTCATAGGAAAATTTAAAAAGTCTTTAAAATAATCTTACTTCTCTCACAATTAAAATAGTTTTATAAATAGTTTAATCTGTAAAAATTCTACATATGCTTCTCTCAGATTCTCACATGAAAAAAAGAAACTTCATGTTAATCCAAAAGTGCTGTTTTGTGAGGTGGCACATATAAAGTACGTGTATTTGCTTGTGAATTTTTAAATTACAGACAGGCTGTTCCAAAGCGATGCACCAAAGTCTGTGCCTCCAGAAACTCAGACAAGTCCAGAAGCTGGGAGCAAGAGGGAGAGAGAGCTTTAAAATCAATCCTAGAAAATAAATCTGGGGTCAAAGTTCAAAGATTTTTTTTTTTTATTTAGCATGTTTGCAACATATACTTTGCCCAGTTGTTCATATAAAACATAAGTTGCCCCTTTTTATGGTTCTGATCTATTTCTCCCAAGACCACATGGCCACAAACTGTATTTATAGACAAGTTTACAAGAACTTTATCAGCTTCGGTTTAAAAAAATCTAATTCTGTTTTATCAGTCTTTCCAATATATCAGACATGTAATAGTTTTTAGGGTGGCGTTTTCAATTAGGTTTAGGTTTCTCATTGGTACAAAAACTGTCTTAGAGGAAGCAATAAGAATCCAGCAAGTTATTTTAAAGGCCATGAAGTAGCCACATGTTGCCAACCTATCCCCACTGTTCTGCAAAACAAAGAGTCTTTGGAGAACTGAAAGATTGATATGAAATCAGTGACATCATCCTATGCTGCTCTTCATCTTATCACTTACTCCTTGGATTAATGGTTTCCTCATGGACTATAAATTTGTATTTCTAGGGGGTTCCTGATTTCACCAGTTTGCCAAAAGTACTGCCTTTGTGGCTGCTTTTGAAGAGACCCCAGAGCCGTAGGAGATTTGTTTGACAAATAAACTGGATTTTCTCTCTTGCTGCTGGAAGGCTGGACTGAAGGCAGACCCTGGAATGCACAGAATGTTTAGTGCCCTTGCACTCTGAGAAGAGATCATTAAACTCAGTGTAGCAGAGCTGTTCTTCTTCTCTCTGCAATGCAGTGCTGGTGCAACAGAAGGAAGGTAACAGGACAGCTTGGGGAACCCATCTGTCTCCATACAGACCCAAAGAAGGAGCTATTCTTTAAGTGATGCAATAACACCAAAACCTCTGTGTGTTTTGGTTTTTTCATATGCAACTAGCCTCAATGAGAATAAAAGCAAATCCAGAGGTGGATGTCCATATTTGATTGTGTCACAAGTGAAAATTAGGGTATTGCCTCTGCCTTTGAGAATCTTTACAGTTGTTTGTAGACAAGAAGCAGAGCCTGGAAACATCTTTGGAAAAATACCCTACCAATCCCACTCCTCAGTCTTTTAAACATGACAACAGACAGGCAGTAGCAGCCTGAGGATGCATCTTCTGGTGAGGGAGAACCCACCCTGTTGTCCAAGAACAACAATACCCACTCCAAAGACCTGCCATCACTATCCACTGTTAATAAGCAGAAGATCAAGTTATACCAAAAATAAACCATTACAGATTTGAGGAACGTTAACACAGAATGACGGGGCAGGAGAGTACCCTAACAACCATTTGCCATGGCCCTTACTTTGGGAACTGAAAACAGTAAGGTACAGTGTCCCTTACCCACAGGTATGATCAAACAGAAAAAAAATAAGGATTTTTTTTCCTTCAGTTGAAGGAATGAAGTCTCTCCCCAAACATTTCAACTCTCCCCATGTGCCAATATCTCATGACTCATGACATAAATGACACATCATACATATGAAGTAATAAGCTGATTTCCACCTTGTGCAGTCCAGAAATGCTGGTTAATCTTTGTCACCAGACAAGTCAAGGAGATCAAAAGTATTCAAATCTTGCAAAAGTAGCTTTACCTCCTCTTTTAGTCTTTTCCAAAAGGGGATTATGACTCAAAACTTCTGACCTTGTCAGCATAGGAAATAGCTACACAATCTATTAGTGCCTAACATCTGCCGGAGAAAAAAACACAGTATAATTTCATAAAGAGGAGTATATCATAAACATAGCATCATAGTATTTTGCTATTCTTTTTTCTTTTGCATCAGCAAGACCAGAATGGTTCTGTAACAAAGCAGAAGGGTTTTCATAAGGCAGTTCAGCTGGCAGCAAAAGTGCCACAAACAGAAGGGGAACCCACGCATGCTATAGTTATATTGTAGGCAGGGTGTCTCTTCAAATCCTCTGTTGTTGTCATTTCTGTGTGTTTAAACTGGTTGGATTTCCTCCTTCCCCAATCCCTAATGGTTTGATTTCTCTGCATTGCAGAATTTTATAACCTTTCTCCAACTGCACGTATTTCATTGAGTTAAGAAAAATGTTCTGTAGTACCATGTTCTCATTCATGTACAAATACAAGAGCTGACAAACTTCAAATGGAATAGTGACTTTCCTTTTTCGGTGGCCTAAAGCCTTGCAGAAAATACAGTGAAATTGCACTTTGTATTTCAGCGAAATTTCAATCTACAAAACTCAATAAAGTAATTCCTGTAAATGTCAAAGGCTGAGGTATCTGCAGAAGTTGTTACAGGTTTAATGCTAGCTCAGACCCCTGTCTTTTAACTTCAGAAACATATGTGCAACTAAGGTAATATAAATATATTCAGAAAAAAATCCAGGGCTCTGAAAGTATCCACTGTACCACTTTTGACTTTCTGCTCCTCTTTCATTTTCCAGTTGTGTCACCCTTAAATATTGAGTCTTAGGCACACTAAATACAGTAGAAGTTGTAACTCATAACTAGAAAAACATTCTATTTGATTTTAAAATTAGTAATTTGGCCTGCTTATCATCAGTGTGGTGCTTTGGGATCTGCCATTTCATAAGCTACATAAAACCTAAGGCATGTTCTCTCATTTTGGTACATTTTGACAGTCTCTATACTTACATTTACATGTTCTAGTTTGGCTGAGTTGCAAGCAATTCTAATAAAGATCTTCACAATCAATTTTAAACCCATGTAAAATTAAAATACTAGTAGCAGATGATATTACCATTAAATTCAGCATTAGGTCAGTAGTTTAAGAAACACCAAAAAAATGGTCTCCCTGTGAGAAGGAACCCAGGGAAAAAGAGAAGCTGACAAGGATCTTGGAAAGGCCTTCCGGACACATAGGGTGATTTTGATAGTAATGTTTGGGGGGTTTGTAGTTTTCCACCATCAAATTCCAGCCCCAGATGTGGGGTTTGTGTTGTCCTAAGTGACTTGGGAAAACACACCCCTGTTGTGTACAAATGAAACATCTCTGCTCCCTCAGGACATAAAAACTGTACAAAGGGTGAAAAAAAATACAGCAAAGTCTCTGCAGCCTTATGCTGTACTGCTGTTGTATAATGTTATTCTGAAAACCACACTGTAAGGGACCAGTGGGAATCTAGCAGTCCAGATAAGCTGCTCAAGTTCCAGATCTGCATGACATTCTAGCCTAAAATCTATAGCCTCAGTATGCATGTGTGGGGACCCTTGCCTCTGATTTGCTTGAGGAAAATGCAGTGCTGGCAGCTCTGGTTCCATGCTGCTGTTATATGTTGAGCTGCCAAAAGCTGATCACATCAAAGAGGGAAGTACAAATATTTTTTGATTGACCAATGCTACGTTAAACATCTTCAGCTAATCTTTGCCTTTTTTTAAATTTCAATTCAGCTTGTAGACAAGAGTGAACAAATTGCTTAAAATGACCTGTCTTGTCTCTCCCCTACATTTTCAGGGCTCATTTAGCATAGCAGACACACTGGGAAGAAAAGTAGCTATAGCTGTGAACAGGAGGAAAAATTCCTCACCTTGCCATCTGATCTGTACTTTCAGGAACCTTTCTATATGAAATGTTCTAAGCTTCAGATGACACGTTGCCCACTGGTGCAGTCACCTAGAAATACGGATGGTGCCTAAGTGTTTTTCTAAGGCAATGGTGACACAGCCACCATGAATTTCTCATCAGGTTCCCAAAATCAAGATGTGGGTATTGTAAAAAGTTCTTTGCTCAGTGCCCACTGCAGAAGCATTATGCTGCTTTTGATATTGTACATATCAAACTCCTCCAGACACTGCTACTTAGACACAAAATCCTGGTGTACCTTCAGCTTCCCTGGCACTCTGGTGTCAAAAATCATGACAAAGGTTTTATGATCATAATTGTTATTCATGCTGCTTTTGCTCACCTCAGTGGATGATGGTGGTTCCACATCTTTTACAGGAGTAGGATTCAGAGGAGATTGTCCCTCTCTTAAAATTTCACGCTAGTATCAAAGAAAAAAAAGAAAACAAAATTTTAAGAAAAGAAAAAAATGTTAAGACACCTAAATATTCAAGTCACATTACTTGGTGAGAATCCCAGCCATAGACTCACAATAATTCTGTATTCACCCTCTACAAATTGAGCTGTTGCCACCACCTACTCAAGCCAAAGTCTTCAAAAAAGCTGAAGCTTCTGCTCCATGTAGTGACCACCATCCCACAGATTTGGGTGCTAAAATATTCAGTGGTTTCCAGTTTGCCATCCATTGTGTATCATGCCAGTGGTTCTCCTCTTAGGGTCTTTCTGGGAAATGACTGCATTGCTGTACTGCTATAATTACCTCAGGCACAACGTCTGAGGGAAACTAAAGCTGATGCTTTTAATAACAGATTTTGAGACTTTATTAGTTATTGATCTTATGTCAACCTTTGGAGAAAACCTGAAGGAGATGACCACATCTTGAAAAATTCTCATCATTAGAGAAAACTGATCTCATAAAAGGGAGGAGAGAAAATAAATTATGGCAGGTCATGGGTAAGAAATAAAACCAGTGAAGATATGGGTCGCACCACTTTTATGCATCCATATCACTGTTCATTCAATATACTGCATCAGAATTTTACAGATAGGAACCCAGTAAGGAGTCCTGTGATCGTCTGAAACCCCTTGTAACTACTGTTTTGTAGAAGAGGGAATCAAAGGCTGGATTGGATTTTGTGGGATTGGTAATTATTCATATTATTACTTAAGGAAAGAGGATCAACTGGGCAATGCATTATCTTGGCCAGCAGGAAAATACATGGGGGGAAACTATTTTCTCACATAGCGGGAGCTGTGGATGAAGCTCCGGGGGAAAAAAAAAANCGGGGCGGGCAGGTACAGCATCCCGCGGCCCGTCACCAGGAACCTGGAGGACCTGGACTCGGTGCAGAGCGTCCTGCTGCACAGGTCAGTGGCGGGGACCGGGAGCGGCTGCTGCGGCGGGGGGGGGCTGGCTGAGGTCGCTTCCCCACATCNCTGGGCAATGCATTATCTTGGCCAGCAGGAAAATACATGGGGGGAAACTATTTTCTCACATAGCGGGAGCTGTGGATGAAGCTCCGGGGGAAAAAAAAAAATAAATAAAATCTACGGCTGCAGTTAGGAAAGACTTTGCTGCATTTATCCGAAACTTGCGCTTTCACGGTTTGCAAGGCCCTGACAGAAACACTACCGTGTGAGAGCGCAATCCCTGCAGGACCAGTCGCGCTCTCCCCGGCTGCGCAGGGCGCGCTTCCCCCGCGCCCCGCGGCACNGGGAGGCTCTGGCATCCCTGGGAGACGCACCCCTGCCCCTCCGCAGGGCAGGATCCGCTGGGCAGAGGGACAGGGGAGCCACTGGGTCCCCGGCGAGCTCCCCTTTTGTCGCGGCGGCAGGAAGGGTGAGGGGCCGTGTCCTGCCGCCCGGGCAGGGGGCGGCGGGAGCCGGGGCTGCCCCGGTGTGCAAGGGAAGGGAAGAGGTGGCTGCCGGCGGGGAGCCGAGGCGCCCTTGGGTTTCCCTCCCTCCTTCCTGGAGAAGGGGAGGACGTGCAGGTGAGGAGGCGCTACGCCTGGGACTCTTGGATGTGCAAAGAAACGTGCTGATACTCTTTGATATGGATTGATGCTGTTGCATCCATGCCACAAGCGTTTTGAACCCTTCTTTAAGGGGAGGGGAAAATGTATTCTAACTCGCACACCAAATCCAAGAAGAATGGGGAAAAAATCCTTACGTGGATGTATAGGAGGCACACTGTATGAGAAGCAGCTGCTTTTCCTCCTGCATTCACCATCCCTAACGTGCGATTTTCCACAGTATCTCCCCACAAAGACATCTCGACAATAGAATCTTGCCCAATAGGCCCGTGCAGGACTTTGAAAGCCACCCTTAATGGCATTTTCCATGTGCTAGCTGAGAGCCGCAGAAACTTTACAAAGAAAAACGCATCCCATTCAGAACGCAAGAGAAGCTCATCTTCAGTTCTGTTAAGTGTCCGTTTCCTGTTTCTCAGCCACGCTGGTTTATTTCCAGCTGCACAGAAAAAGCACACGGGCACTTCCAGTGCCAGCTCCAAGCAGCTCTTGCTATGGAAACCAACAAGTGATTATGAACTCCAGCTCAAGGCGTCAGACGGAACAGCCGTGTGAAATCCATTCCTATGAGCACTGGGGAGGCAAACACGGAGCACAGCAAGGAGGCACGCTGGAATCAGCCTGCTCCGGCATGGCACTCTGAGGCTGCTTTATGCACAATAAATGTGCTCATACGCAGACAGACCCTCTGAAACCCTGCCCATGGACTTTTCAGTGACTTAACAGAAAATTTCAGAGCCGGATTAAAAACATGCTGCCCCGTGGTATTGCTTATATTAATATACTCTAAGTGGAATAAGGCTACTCATGCTTGAAACATTTGCATGTTGCCTGACTGCAAATAATGGTTTTCTTTCATGCCTGACATGCCTGCAATGCATAGCAGGTGATCCTAAAAAAAAAAAAAAAAAGCATTTAAAAGATTTAAGGTGAAGTAAAAGCAGTAGAAAAAAAGTTGAAAATTACAGCTGCTTTTTATTCTAGAGAGAACTCTTAACTCTGTAAGTGTTTTTCAAAGAATGAGATGGGTTGTAGTATTCTTCCCAGATTCTTCACGGCTGCCTTCCTGTTGGTTTTGTGTTCTTCTAAAATACCTTCTGTGATCAGAGTTGATACAGAAAGCTTAAGAAGTCAGAAAGAACAGTCTATTTTATTTATTGAGCACTGGAGTGTTTGCTCACAAAATTTCTGTTCCTTTGGTCCAAGAGGTAGCCTTCATTCTCTGTGGAGTCTGTTTACACGTAAATATCCCAGTTAAAATGACAGCCCAGTGTCACCCTTCAATTCATGCCACTTTGCTGTGGATGGTTTCTACGCAGTCCTGTCAGAGAAGCTGTGAACAGAAGATTCTGTAATCACAGTTTTAAAGGGTTTTATGGAAACCTTATAATCAAAAAAATCTGAATTATTAAGGAATCCTTGTGAAATATATATTTTGTCCTTTCAGAAAGACTTTACAGGGCAGGGGCGAGTTGTGTTGTTGTCATTAATCTTTAAAAAAAAAGAGAATTATTTCTGACATATTCCGCTCATGCTGTGCACTGGAGGAATTAAAAAGAATAGGAATCAATAGCTGAAATATAATGTCACTCATACTTTTTGTTAGTTTTTCTTTCAGTAAAACAGGTGTTAGCAGGAAACAGAACTGATAAACAAAGGCGAAACTTTTTTCCTCTTAGTTTTATCTGCTTGTGACGTATCATGTTTTATCTGCAGTGTATCATTTATGTCTGTTCAGTTGTTGGTAGAGTCTTCCTGGAAATATTAACTGATCTGAAAACAAGCAGAAAGGAAAAAAATGAAACAGTAACAAGTAACTTAGGGCCTTCTTACCTCTTTATCACTAATGAAGAGCTGTAATTTGAAGTATGGAACCTGTGTCCTATACCCTGTCTTCTTTTAATTTCAGTCGACTTCCGAACATAGGCATAGATTGAGGCAGACTGTTATTTTTAAAGCACAACAGCTTTTGAAACAGGTTAAGCCAAAAAAAAGATAACAAGAAACTCTTGTTCAGGAAATAAATTTCCACACATGGATCTAGTTCTTTGCAGGAACAGCTAATCGGAACAACCTTCAAGCTTTAATTATCCGCTCCTAAATGTTCATTAACCAGTTGTCCAGTGAGGGTGAGCAGTGCTATTGATGGCAGTGATGCCCCCTGGCAGATTTTTACCATCTGTATGTTAAAAACAGCAACTTAGCATAGAAGGCTCATGGATTCCTTAGTGAGGAGCATCAGCCCCAGCTACTTGGACTAAGTGTAAAGTGTCTGCCAGAAGACAAATTATTTCAAGTCTCTTCCTAATATTTATGCCCAAGAAATGAGAGGCTTTCCTCTCAAGAGGGATTGTGCGGGAAAATCTGTGTCTTCACTAAAATAAGATCCTGCTGTGTGAGATATATCCTGCAATCCTTAATTGTTCCCACAGCAGCAAAAATTCCACATTCATTTCAGCAAAGTATTTAGGTGGCTCCCAGCTACTCCTCTCAGAGGACCAAAGCCTTCCATCATCCTTCCATTCATAATATGCTTATTCCTATAAAATAGCAAGTGGTGTAAAACCACTGCCTCCTTGAGAGAGCCTGTATTTCTCACTTAGTGAGCAAACAACTGGAACCAATTAACCAGCTCTTGAACTCAGTGAAATTTAACTAACACAGCACCATCTGGCCTTGACTATCACTTCTCTACAGAAAAACTTCACTGTGCTGCTCAGTGTATTAAAAGAGCTTGCAAATGTAAGCATAATTAGGAAGAACGGCACAGTGTATCTCACCTACTTCTACATGAAACCATAGTAGAACAAATGTTTTTTTCTCTAGATAGGCAGTGTTTCTGTCTCCCCCTCTGGATAGGTTTGTAGTCTTAATAACCATGCAACAGCAATTTATCTGTAAAATCAGGTCTTGTACAGGGACTTCAGAATGGCCACAGTTTTTAACATAGGTATTTTTATTCCAGTTGAAGCCTTAATCACATGGATGTGAGTCCAAAACATTTCTGTCTGTTAATTCACTTGAAATCACACTTATTAATAAATGCTTCCCTAAAGCAGTTTCAAGTACAGGAGTTTCATACCAGGATTCTGTCACTCCTACATAGTGTTCCAGCACTATAAAACCTCACTGCTGAAGCTGTGCAAATATCCCACTGAGCAGAGATTAAATCCAGTGCATTAAACATGTTCCAACAATTACTCTCCATCCCTTTCCCCACTCACCATGTGTGTCCTGATGGGTTTACTGACACAGCTACACAGCAAGTTGTCTGCACGGCTGCCATAGGTCTTGTTTTTCATGGATATGAATAATTTAAGTCCTGAAAACCGAATAGGGTTTTGGTTTTTTTTTTTTTTTTTTTTGTATCTCTCTTGACTGTGCATGATTTTATACGTGTAGACTGCATGGGCTATTTTAAGGGACTTGTTTGGGTCCATCACATCCTTGCTTCTCCTGAACCACACTGCTCTCCTGAAAAACCTAAGGAGAACCTACCTTAATTTCTCACAGCTCGTTAAATTAATATAATAGCACATAAAATAAAGCACAGAGGCATCCCGTTGCTTACCAGTTGCGAGAGCCACATTTTACCTCGTCTTTCCCCCTCCGGATCAGTGTTTGGTTACAAGACTCTGAGCCTCATCGCAGGACTCTCGAGTTTCACTAACGGTGTCTTTTATGGGACTGGTGCTGGGACCTTGGAATCAGGCAATTAAAAAAAGTCTGGTTCTCCATTATGCGTTCCTATTAAGCCACAGAAAGACGCTCGAGAGCCGGGGGAGGCTGAGCACAGGGAAATGCCCATTACAGAGCACGTTTTGCCCCCAGCGCGGCGGGGCCGCGGTGCGGCCCCTCATGGCCAGGCCCTCGCGCTTCCCGCCGTCTCCATGGCGCGCAGGGCCCCGGCCAATGGGAGGGCGCAGCGCGGGTCACGTGCCCCGCCCGGCGCGCGGCTGTCATGGCGTCTGAGGGGCCCAGCGGGAGCAGCGCTGCTGAGGGGATGGAGCCGGCCAGGGGAGTAGGCACTGAGCCCGCGGGCACCGGCAGCGAGAGCGGCTCCTGCGGCTCCTCGCTGTCTGCGAGCTCCGAGTAAGGGCGGGGCCGGGAAGGGCGAGCCGCGGTGTCCCGCGGTGGCCGGGGGCTTCCCCGGGGTCGCGCCGCCCCTGCACAGCGGAGCGGAGCCCGGCGGCAGGCGGTGGGAGCACCCCGGCGCTGTGGGTGGTGCGATGCGGGGCTGGTTTCAGGAGCAGAGAACGGCGTGAGCTTTCTGAAAGGGTGTCTCTCTGCAGAGCCCTGACGGTAACGCGGCGTGGGTTCAGTTGCGGTCAGTCCTCGTACGGAGTCCTGTATCCCAGCTGAGCACCACCTGGGAAGCAGAGGGGAAGGAGGGACTTGGCACATGCTTTGGCAAGAAAGGTGTAATCTTTCTCTTTTAGTGTGCTGACTTTTGGGAAATACTAAGCCAGAAGACAGTTCTGTAATACTAATACGTATTTTAAAGTTATAAATGCAAGCTCCAGGGTTTTAATTTATGTCTATATTATTTTAATTTGGATGGAATTAAAACTTAGTGAATTTATAAAATTAACTTGGTTCCCTGCGTTAAAACAGCTCTGCTTGACACTTGAGAATGTATTTCAGGGTCTAATCAATGACATTTCATTCAGCATGTTATTTTCATCATGCTATGCAGTGGAGGAAAAAAAAGTATTCAAATGGGAGAAGTCAAAAGTGTGTTCAAGTACAAACTTTAGTTTGTAGTTGCCATGTAACTCTGGCTCAGGGACAAAGCTGTTGTATGTACATCTACCTTACTGTATTCCTGTATTTGTAAACCAGAAGACAACTGTAGTGTTTCAGCCTGAAGCCATGTGTTTTTATATTTTGTGTGTTTAGGATTTTTCCTTTCCCATTTCTTTCATAAAATGCCTTTTTACTGTCATTCTTAATATACATTCAGGGAATAAAGCTGTCTTCCACAGTTTCCAGCACATAACCTATGTCTGATACTCATAAAAATATGTGTAATACTTTTTTTCATTTATCTATATAACAATATATCCAGCAGAACTTGGATCCTTTCTTTCTAATATATCTTTCTTCCATAAATGGACAATTTTAATCAGCGCAGTTTTTCAGACATTTATTCCACAGTGGAAATACCTGTGTAGGAGCAGTGAAACTACTCTGAGAGAAATGCAGGCATTCAAGCTTTTTAGCTCCCTTGACCGAAGCTTCCAGTCCTGGAGGCAAGTCGAGGTTATTGTGTAAGCACTTGTTTGGACACAGGGGAAAAGAGATAAAAATGAGATTTTCCTTTCTTTTCCTTTCTTTTCCTTTCTTTTCCTTTCTTTTCCTTTCTTTTCCTTTCTTTTCCTTTCTTTTCCTTTCTTNCTTCTCCTTCCTTCTCCTTCCTTCTCCTTCCTTCCTCTCCTTCTCCTTTCTTCTTCTTTTTCTTTCCTTGCTTGGTGTAAATCTATTGTGACTCTACACACCACTAAGAGAAAAAACCTCTCCTCCTAGGTGCAGACTTCTTGTTTCAGACTTTGCTTTTCCAGATGTCTGTATGGATCTGTATTTGGAAAGTGAGAGTTTCTTTACAGTACGTTTCCTTCTTGACTTCTCTCTGGAGTTGTTCTGTTTGGGTAACCAGAGTAAACACATGCCCACAGTGGTTTGGTTTTTTTTTTTTTCCTTGGTCCATATTGTTCTAATAAAAACAGATAACAAAGCTGGAGAAAATGAGTGTATGAACTGACATCCAAACTGAAATGTTGACATCTACCCCAAAGAAGAAACAGCTTTTCCAAAAATCCCCGTCTCTTTTAAAGAGGGAATAAAAATGCTGTCATACATCACAGGAGTTTCTGCTAATCTAAATGTTAATTCTTTGTAAATTTCTAGTGTTTCCTTTTTTGTTTGGTTTTTTTTTGGGGGGGGGTGGCAGTATTGGTTGGGTTGAGGGGGTGGGGTTGTTTGATTTTTGGTTTTGCCTGATTTTGCTCACGTATGCCAGAATGTAGTACACCTTAAAAAATAAACCAAGGAAAAACTCTTGTCATGTTATTTCTTGCCTACCACCTTCTTAGAGATGTTGGATCAGATAGTGTGTGGCCTTGACAGCCTTTAGGTTTTGTTAGCGTTCTGTTATTTTCTTAGGAACTCAGGATTTTGAGTAAGACTCAGCAGAAATCGCTAACTTGGATTTATCCCTGACCATCAGGTATAGCCAAATTATCACAAGCGGTGGCTCTTCTTTTAAACTATCTATCTGGGCAAAAAAGCTAATAAATGCAGAGGAGTTAGGTGATGTTTCTTCCTGTCTGCAACATCCGTAGACTTCTCTCAGTAGCTGGGGCTCTAGAGAGAGAGTAATGCCAATGTTTTCTGTATTGTTAGTCCAGCCAGATCCTCTCATTGAGCCTTAAAGGTGCTCTGGTGCAGTGTCTTTGTATAATGTTCTCTGTTCAGCTGAACTTTGAGGCTTTATCATTTATCTGTGTTTTCAAAGTAATGCTCTATTTGAGTTATTTAATGCTGGCTTTAAACAAAATCAGCACTCTTTATTCAGTAAAATTAGTTCTAGTGTAAAATGTATGAATGCATGTTAACTTTAAGCAGTTATATTAATTATGATGTAAATCTCCATTCTCGTTTTTCCTTATATGATTTTTATGAAACAGCAAGACCTCTTTGTCATCTGGTCAGGAAGAATTAACTGGTCTTGTCTGTTCCTGAAAATCTTCCATACAGAACATCCCAGATAATTAAACCTCTGAGTACTTTTCTTACTTTGGCCATTATTGATCCTCATCCATCTGGAAAAACTCTCAACTTCACCTTGAGGTTCATTTGGTCTGTTGCCTCTCAGCAGGCATTTTTTGGTTGTTTTTTTTCTCAGCAAAAAGAGTATAATTCTTTCAGTCTCCTTCTCTTTAAAATGTGCTTATAGGCTACTTAGTATTTGTCTCTTTGCTCTGGCTTTGTTCCAGTTATTACATCTTTCTGAAAATGTACTACCCAAAACTGGACATGGCTGACACATGACTGTTGCCAAATTAGGACAAAAAATTTTTTGCACTGTGCTGATGATGCTTCTGTTAACACATCCTGGAGCTGCTTTGCCTTTGCTTTGCATCAGTGTCTTGCTCTTGCCTTCGGGTGATCCACTCCAGCTGCCAGATCTGTTTCTATAGCAGTGGTGCCTCTTTACATTTTTAGCGTGTAGTTTTGCATGGGAGCTTGCATATGCTATGTGGAACTTGGCTTTTAAAAACTGTTACCTACATTTCATCTTAGATTGTTTTGGGGGGTTTTTAATGTTAAATTTAAGTGGGTTTTTACAAGTTAATCTTCTCTTTCCAAAGGGCAGTACAATCTGTCTTCCCATAGCATTACAGAATATCCTGAGTTAGAAGGGGCCCACAAGGATAAACAAGTCCATCTTCGGGCTCTGCACAGGAGCACCTCAAAAATCATGCCATGATTATATTACAAATGCATAAGGGAAAAAATAATGGGAGAGAACAAATAGGATGGAATTTTTTCTCTTAAGAGAAGGTTCCATTGTGCACATGAATGTAATTACTAATTAAAACTTTCATGTGAAAGAAATGTTGGTTGTTTTCTGAAAAGAGAATACTGCTTTTTGCAATGGATGTTTTCCTCTAAGGCATTTGAAGAAACTATTTTAACATGTGAGAGAAACTATTTTAACATGTCTCTCCTTGCCGTATCCATCATTTATCTAAAACAAGCTCTAACCTTCATGGCAGACTTAAAGCAGCTGAGCTTTCAAGGTTCACGAGGCAACTATTTTTTTTTCTTTTTATTTAACCCTTGCACTCTCTCTGTCCCCTCCCTACTTAAAATAATCACTTGCACAGTGATCTTCCTTATCAGAGCTCACTGATCATTCTTTCTTTTCCAGTGACCTTGAGCCTGAATGGTTGGACAGTGTGCAGAAAAATGGGGAATTATTTTATTTAGAACTGAGTGAAAGCGAAGAAGAAATTCTGCTTCAAAACAGCTGTCCAGAACTGCCAGCAGTGAATCATGTCAGGTTTCGTGAAAATGAAGCTGAAATTATTCAAGAGGGATCACGAAAGGAAAGAAAATGTGAACTGAAGAAATGGACCAAAATGCTAAAAAAGAAGAGTCTTTTGCCAAAGCATTCTGGTAAGAAAGGCAGTGGAAGCTGCAATGTGCACCCCACTGGTCCTACTTCCATCCTGAAGCACCAATCTGCTCAGAAAATGGGTGTCACTGTTCAGCAAAAGTACAAAGACGTGTCTGTTTATGTAAATCCCAGAAAACTCTACGGTGCTGGGGAAGAAGAGCAGCAGAGGCTGCTGGAGGCCTTAGTAGGGATTGTCCATCAGTCTTCATGGAGCAGCAGAAGAGTGGAAAAACAAGGCAGGAGGGATAAAGCCACCAGAGGAGTCAGTGAAGAGAAGCTTGTGGTACATGGCTTGGTGCCAGGTAGTTCTGCAATGAAAACAGGTCAAATCCTGATTGGTAAGTAACTGAAGGAATAGTTAACTTCTACACTCTTCCTTTAATATGAAGATTTATGGGTTTTTTGCTGTTAGAGGCAGCTGATTTGAATATTCCGATTACATCAGTTCTTGAGGGATTATTTTAAATCGGTGTCATTGCATCTGATGTTTTGTTACCTAGTCAATTTTACTGTATTATTGATTTTAAGAACGTGTGGCGTAACCTAAAAAGCATTACTACATTAAGGAGATGACTATGCCTTAGTGTTCAGAGACTGAGCAGCTTGGAGCAAGAAATAACCCCCCACCACCTTTAACTTAGGGTTTTAGCTGAGGATTTGCTCATTAGATAAGTGGGACTGGAGAAAACGTATAGTCTGCCAGATACCCTACTTAGATTTCATTCTTTTCCACAGCATCCCCCTTAGATAAAAGGCCTTACTGTATATATGCTTTAAATTGATTTAGTGCCATAGAAATGAGGAAAAAAAACCCCGAGTAAGATACATTCATATGTTACAAACATTCTGCATAGCCTTGTTTGGTTATTTTTCTGTTTAGCAAGCCTAACAGCAGCTTCCTCAGTAGTTGTGATTTTGGGAGGCTCCAAACCCATATCAGGGCTGCAGTTTGGGGAGGCAGTGAGCCAGTACAGCTGTTGTGTTGGGTTGGCTGCTTGGACACTTCCATGAGCTGATGAAATAACCTGGCAGGAAACTAACCCAGAAGAGAAATTGGCTGTCTAGTGTTTTGCTGGTGTTGTAAGTTAAACTTGGGTCACAGAGGTCTGACAAGCACCCAAATGTGAATAATGGAGGCAAAGGAATTGCTGTGAGGGGCAATGAGGGAGCAGAAATACTCCCACTCCCAGCACTGAGGCCACTAAAAACTTGGCGCTCACAGACATCAACCTCGGAGACAATAAATGTGAGACAACCAGGCCACATCTGTAAAGGGTGAAAGATTACTTAATTATCCTTGAAGCTGGTTGCTCACAGAGTAGGAGAGCAAAGATGTGATGTTGGTTAGAAGTTCATTAAAAATCTTAATGCTATAGTAGCACAAATCCCCCAAAGTCAGCATGAGTGCTTTGGAAATTCCAGTGTTGTGTGTGTAACAAGGCACATCGTGCTTTGACTGGCTGATTGTTCCAGCACGTGTTTTTGGTAGAGATGCTAAAGAATACTCCAGAGGGAAAATTGGATAACTTTCAAATTTTACCAGCAAGAACTGATTAGTCAAGAAGTGGGGGATGTGGGCTGAGGGGGAGGAGAGAGCGAGTTTCAACTTGATCTGCTTAATGGTATTTAATCTCATTAGTGTAAGAGTGGGTGTTTGTAACCTGTAAGTTAATTTTGGGACACAGACTTGTATATAACATTTTTGTGAGAGCAGGTGTGAAGTCAGAACAGTGTAGGCAAGTACCAGATCCAGGAGATCAAGCTGACCTAACCAGTGATAGTATTTCATCTGCTGCACTTAATGCTTCCCAGAGCTAGTGAGGACAAAAACTGTGGGGGTTTTTTGTTTGTTTCAAATAGGAGAACATTTAGCTTAATCTAAGAAGAGTCTTGCACTTTAATATGTCCTAGGCTATCATCAACCCTTGCCTTGATTTTTTGCACATTGAAAATGAAATAGTTTTAAGCATACTGGGGTTATTCAGCTCTTAACTGGGAAAATGAGCTGTATGCAGTGCCAGCAGTGGAAAATGTATAATTTTCATGTAAAAATACTTTCAAATTATATCTCTATAGTGAAGCTGAGTACTGTGGAATTTTTATGTGGTGTCTAGAAATAGGGATGCTTTGCATAAATTAGATGTTCAGATTTCAGTGTTGTCTGCATAAAGAATATGCAAGAAAAAAATTCTGTTCCTGTCAAAAATCTGTCTGGTTTACTGGTTCTGCACAGCACATCACAGAATAGGATAGCTGTGGTGTGCACCCAAGGCCTGATTTAGAAGCAAATAGATAGCTCCTCAGAGCTTCCCAGAAGCTGAAGTTGGAAACAAAGTTCAAGAATAATAACAGTAGAACTTTGCCTTTCAGTTGTTCTTGATAGAAGTAGGTTTTTGGAGTCCTGTTGAGCATTGTGGAAACAGCCAATAAAGGACATTTGTGTGGTCAGTCTAAAACTGAAGAATTAGCACAAAAGTGAGCAGCTTCTTAAGCCTTCACAAATGAGGAATACCTGATCAGCACAGCACGATGCCTGCTGGCTGGTCTGGTTATAACTTTGCTCATCTTCATTCACCTGTATGTGCGTAAACATTTACCTGTTCTTGTTTGGCTTTATAATATTTCAATGGCCTTCAGTGGTCCAGACCAGCTTGGTACTAGTCTTTTGTGAGGCAAATCCAAACTGTATTTTCCTTTAAAAATATATGCTTTAAAATGATATCTGGTTGTCTTCCTGGTGACCAGTTTGCAGCACTCATTTTAACTCACAAAGTGGTTTATGCTTCAACATTTTTAGTAGAAATAACTTCTGTTCCCATCCTTAATAATCATTTTCCTCAGGTGGCTTCTCTTATTTGTTTTGAAATGTGTGTCCCTTATAGCTTTGAACACTTAAAACATCTGTTTATTATTTGTGCAATACACTTTAATTTTTGTTTTTAAGATTGCATATGGAAGTCGTAAGTCTTGTTGCTGTACTTTATTAACCAAGTGGAATGCAGGCGCTGACCATATGAAAGTAAATACAGCAGTTTTGCAAGCTAAAAAACCCTGCTGCTTTGTAACTCTAAAAAGATGGCACTCTATCCATGTGTTGTTTATCAGTTCATTTATCTTTTCTTTTGATATTTAGCAGGTCAGCATCCATCTTAAATTTTCAAAACAGAAAAGTCCTCATTGATTTTTAAACTCACTGCTGCTTTCATTTTGGTTAAGATGAAATACAGTTGCTTCTATCTCGTGCTTTTTAAGTGTCTCTTGTATTTTGGCAAAACATTTTCCTTGCTTAAGTTAATTTGTAACATTATGCAAAGCTTGGCCTGCTGTGGAAAACTTTGAGCATATCTTCAAAGAGGAAAAGCTTCCCAAAATACTCACATTTAGATCCAGACAAATAAGGGTTGTGATGGGTAATGCCGTTATAATTTGATTCCCACCCCCCGTCAAATTGAAACCTGTTGGATTCATGGCAGGGAAGAGTTCTTGTAAATGCTGATGAGCATCATCTTTACCATAGTAAAAATAAAAAATTAATTCCAATGACAATGAAAATACAGCAAAGCTCTTTTCACTAGCAGAGCGTACTGTTGTTATTCTCTTTGAAAGTATTTATTGCTCTCATCACCAAATAGCTCAGCATGAATCTTCTCACCTTGTCAGTACATACAGTTGTCAAAAAATTGTGAAAGCTCCCCATGGATAAGAATTAATTCTGTTCTATAGTAAAGATGGGCTATAATAATCCATTTTTGAACATGTATGCAAAAGCTACAGCTGCTGTTGCAAGCTTCACTTGAAAGGTCCATATCCTTAGAGTCCTGGCAGGACAAAAAGCCCTTAAAAGGACCAAAATATTGTGAGAGTTTGAGATTTTTATGTGGAATTACCATACATGGTGTATTTGTTGACAAGACTGTCCCAAGTAGAGATGTTGGGCTCACAAGATGGAAATCGAGCTTGTGTAAGCTTTGCTGTGTTCTCACTGTGGTGTTTGGGATGTCACTTTTGTTCTTTTAATCTCCTCTTGAAGCACAGCAGCATTGGTTTGGATGAAAGCAGCCTGCAAATGTATAAAACAAGTAATTGATCTGTCTTTCTTCAGTAGGAATGCGTTCCATAGTTCGCCTTTTTTTGGAAAGGCGTGTGGGAACTTTCCTAAGTGCTCCCACCAAGTCATTACCAAGAACAGAGAAAACTAAATGTCAGGATTCCATGACAAAAGTGTCCTCCATCCTCTCCCATGTGAACAACTTGATTCTCATTATTTCAGAAAAAAAATGTGCACTTCCCATCATAGTATGGAAGTGGTGTTCACTTGCCAGTCAGTGTCCCTGAGCTTAATGCAAGGGAGAATTACTTTTAGAAACGGTGCTTGCAGGTTTATCCCTAGGGAAGGGATGGTTGACAGAAGCCATAGTCCTGTGCCTCAAGCAGCAGAGATAGGCAGTTCTGAAATAAACATTCTAAGGATGCCAGCAGTGCCAAAAACTTCCTAAACTTTGTCCTTAAAGAGGCAGGAATAATTCCATCTGCTGTGTGCAGGCTGGGTGTTTGAGGTCAATACACACTGCTCTCAGCCGCTGCTCACTGGATGGGAGAAATCTCTTCTGATGAGAACAAATAAAATAGAAAGAATTCCTGCCTCACCTCTTTCTATTTCATCACTCAAGTAAAATTCAGTCCTGTTTAACATTGTGCAGAGAACATGTATAGATGTCTTAAAGTTTCTTTGTGAACTGAGAATCTTTCCACAGTAAGTGATAGAACTCAAAATCTTGATCGTTCATTATTATGGGATTAAACTAAAGCTTACTTCATTCCTTAAAAAGAATCCTGGACTCGTAGAGCAGTTTGGGTTGGAAGAGACCCTAAAGATCATGTAGTCGTTACCCCACACTAGACCCATCCAACCTGGCCTTGAACACTTCTGGGGATGGGGCATCCACAGCTTCTCTGGGCAACCTGTGCCAGGGCCTCACCACCCTCACGGTGAAGAATTTCTTCCTAAACTACTTTCTTTCAGGAGGACATGTATTTTTTTAAAGATAAATTTTTTGACTTAAGGAATGGTATCCTGGAGCTGCCTGAAGAAAATTCATTTCCTCTGTTGCAGTGGCTTACTGCATCTCTAAAAGTGGAACTGTGTGATAACTTTGTTGTGATGTTTCTCCCTATATCTGTAATTCAGTGATGTTTTAGTTTGAGATGGTTGGACTTTAACTCTGCAGTTAGACCAACTTAAACAGTTGCAAATGCAATTTACACCTTGATGTCATTTAACCTGAATTGTTTAAGCATTAGGTAAGTGAAATTAGATTAAACTTCATGCAATTGCATTAATTTTTTTGACATAATAATGTATGAAGACCTGAATCAATCTGTCTTTCTGTAAGTTTTTCACACTGCTAAAGGGTAAGAAACAACTCTCAAATAAAATGTAGAGGTCAAGCTCTTACAAAGTAAGACTTGGATGTACAAACACTTCCACAGCAGTTAATTATCACACTGGGTAGATCTTGTGGTCATGTCCTGCTTTAAAAATACTCTGGGTTCGTAATTTTACATAATTCATACTTTGCCCAGTGATGTCATTTATTCTGTTACTTCATAGTCTCTGTTCTCTGACTGCTGTTGTGTGTTGCAAAAAGAAAAGAAGGAAAAAATGCAAACACCCACCCTCAGTGCCTCCATTCCCAATTCTGGAAAATCCATACTAATCAGTAGAGATTTTTTTCTCTGTTGTGTGTCAAGTTGCTCTTCTTTGATAGTGATACAGCATTTTCTGGCAGAAGAAAGGCAGCCCTACAGGACTGCTTCAGCTATGTGCTCTGGAAAGCTGTTCCATGTATGGTCCATGATTACATTTTTACCAGTTGGATGGAATAAATATTTACTGCTGCAATGAAAGTTTTACATGTGTACATTAGGCATTGAATAAATAAAACACTTGGAGTATGTAACATGTAAATACTGATGGCTCTTCTCCTTTCAAAGTGTCTTTGTCTCTTCCACCCTGGGAGATGTGGTTTCAAAACATTCCCTCAAGTGCTAAGGTGTGGATGTCTGCACAAAGTGTGTGCAGCTCCTCTGAACGGCTTTACAGCAGAATGCCTAAGGATCCACTCAAACAAACAGAACACAAACAACTTTTGTTTAAGCAGATGAGTTTAAAATGAGTACAAGAGCAATTTATGCTTTTTGTTGTTGAATAATGATCTTTAATACATTGTTCTTAACAAAGAACATAGTAATCCTGTTTATAATTCTTGTTTTATTAGAGTAGCCTGAGTGCTCTGCTTTTCATTACTAATTTTCATGTCCTGGGGCTCTGGCATCTGACTTACTGAGTTCCTTTTAAATGCTGTTCTACTTTCAGCTTTTCTGTCTTTAAATCACTGTTGTGTTGAAGATCCGACAGGCTAAAACTTAACTGGGCTTCAAGAAACGCAGAGTTTAGGGAGAGAGCTATTTAATATTTTTGTGTGTAGAATAAAATGTAACCTTTTCTTAGTTTTGCATTTAGGAGGAGTAGGAATTAATTTTCCTTCAATGTAAAAGAAAAGTGAGCAGTTGGTTATTGGCTGGTATATTAAAGAGGAATATTGCTTGTATTTTGGGGGTATTCAGTATTTCCTTACTGGTGGTTAGTTAAGAAGAATGCTCTTTCTCTTTTTGCCCTTGATTGTGTGTTGCACTGATTTTGAGAAATTGATCTTGTACCTGGGAAGAATTCTGGTTGCATTTGAAGGTAATTAATGACAAGGTAGAACATAGAAATAATGGTAACTCTCAGTGTTCTTCTAAACTTGAACATTCTGTGGCCTTTAATAGATTCTCAGGGAACGGAGAGACCTTAGAGACTCAGGCTGTGCTTTTCCATAGTCTGCACGTCATTATCACTGTGTCAGTTTGAGCTGAGCAAGTCTTCTCCCAGGAAAATTGAAATACCTACTGAATCTTAGAGTGGTTCAGTGCTTTATTTCTGCAGTTGATCACATCTATGTTGCCAAGTCAAGGCTTAAAATATAACTATACTAAACATGCACATTTGCTGCAAATCCATATCCTTTTTCTATCCCTTTCCACTGCCTGAGTGATGAAGGCCATGTTAATAATCTTGGAGAGGATGTGGAGGTACTTTTTAGGAGAGTCTTTGTGCAGCTCAAGAAAATGAAGCTTGATTTTCAATTTGTACTTTCTGAGGAGCTCTTGGTATTTTTAATTGACGCATAAGAATAACCTTGGAATCAAGTCACTTTCAGTGTTAAGTAAGAAGCTAATTTCTTTATTTCCCTTTCTACAGACAGAAGATTCAAGCTAGAAACTAATCAAGTTTTTCACCCGACAGAGAGCAGAGACAGCTGGAAGTGACACCAAAGAAAATCAAGTAGAAAATAAGGCCTATTTTGTTACTCTGAAGTTGAATATTTACCTCTGAAAAGGAACTAATGAAACAAGTTCTGGTGCCACTAGCAGTCGCTTCTTACAGTTTTTGTCATAAATTTATGTTGCCTCATCTTATGTATTTAGCTCTAGGTACCCTTATTGGAAAGGTTTTTAGAAATTCTCTGGTTAGGGTCTGCAGAACTTTCTGATTTCCACTCTGCTTTCTCACCTAGGCTTTGCTCACCTCATCTTTAACCAAGAGGTTCTTCATTTCCCATGGTCGCTGCAGTATCACTTCTGTGTATCTGATCTCATTTGGTTTCATTTTTCTTGAGCATAGTTGAATAGGACTGTAAGGAATACTCCGGATGCGATCACTCACCTACATTCCAAGGAAAGGCCAAAAAATGAATGGTCAAAAACCCTTTTATTTTTATTTTCCAATTTCTATTCCTTTTGACAGGTCTATGTAGTTTTATCTCTTGATGTTATTTGACTTTTATGTTTTCTAGCTTCACAAGTTGGTTTTCTTTTCCACAGGTCTCATATCCGTCTTGCACACTCCATGCTTAAACATGCATCTTTTTGAGGGGGATGAGGCATAGGTTATCAATTAATTAGCACTGGGATGCTTCTTGAGAATATTTTCCTTCACTTCATGTAGAAATTCCAGTTTGATTTTTCTACTTTCAACTAGAATGTGGATTTTAAGTTTGAAAGCTCTAATTTGGTTCTTTTTGCTTTTGTAAGTGGTGGCTTTAATTTTTCAAACCTTTTCCACTTGCAGATGATGACTTTTTCTTTGAGACCCTAAGGAGTTTTTTTCCCATTTCCAGTGATGGTAAGGGTGTCAGATGTACAAAACACAAAACGCCATTAGGCAGGAAAAACTGGCAGATAAAAATATGGAGAGGAGGAGCTACAGCAGGAGACGAGGAGTGGAAGAGACAGGACTGAGTTGTGACATTTGTTGTGTTTTCTGGTCAAGTAGCAAAAGTGGTACAAGCCTGGATGGAGGGGAGAGGCTTGGAGAGTTATTATACAGGAGGGCCACCAAGATGATCAGAGGGATGGAGCACCTCTCTCATGAGGAAAGGCTCCGAGAATTGGGATTTTTCAGCCTGGAGAAGAGAAGCTTCGTGGTGGGTGACCTAATTGTGACCTTGGAGTGCCTGAAGGGAGCTTTCAGGAAAGATGGGGAAACACTTTTTACAAGGACATGTATTGACAGGACAAGGGGGAATGTCTTTAAACTGGCAGTACATTTAGATTGGATATGAGAAAGAAAATCTTGACTGTGAGGATGGTGGGACACTGGAAAGGATTTCCCAGAGAAGCTGTGGGTGCCCCATCTTTGGAAGTGTTCAAGGCCAGGTTTGATGGAATTTGGAGCAACCTGGTCTAGTGGAAGGTGTCCCTGCCCATGGCAGGGGCTGGAACTAAATGATCTTCAAGGTTCCTTCCAACCCAAACCATAGTATATTTCAATGATTTTTGTCAAATGATATGAGTGTGGCCATAAGGCCTTCAGAACACTAAGGTAATAGATTAAATGTGGTAAATGTTGCATGTAGCAAATATCTACTTAAATGCAACGAATAGACATTTATAACAGCTTGAATGGCATATTAATTTTTAAAACTGAGACACTATTTCGCTCTGTAGTAGGGTGCAATAGCAACTGCAATTCCTATTTCTCATCTGTTCCACCTCCAGGAGATGCTCTTGTTGCCGTAAATGATGTCGATGTGAATTCTGAAAACATCGAGAGGGTTTTGTCTTGCATTCCAGGTCCTATGCAGGTACAGTAGCTGAATATTTATTCCAGAAATCCTCTGTAAAAGTGAGTACTGCTTCTAGCCTTTTTTTACTGAGGAAACACAATTTAGGTGGCCTTTTTTTTTAAAACTTCCTCCGTTACCTTTTGAATGCGTTACTTGACTTCAGTCAGAGTAGAAATTTCAGAGTTTAATTCTGGTAAGTTACATGAAAATAGGTAGGTGCTGACGTCTAACTTAAAAATAAACATGTCAGCAGAATAGTAGTGGATTTTTTTTTGCCTGTATTTAAAATAGTAATAATTGCTCTGAAAATACTTAAATAAAATAATTATATCTTCATCAATATAAACTAGACTCACAAACCACAAGAGAGTAAAAACAAGCCTGAATTAACAAGTAGTGTTATTAAAAATATTTAAGAGCATTTAAATGGTGAAACTGATACTGCTTTAATATTTAAATAGAATAATTAATTCTTGGGATTCTAAGAGATGTTAGATTGAAGACTTTTAAGGTCTTTCAAAACTCAACAGTGATGAAATTGATAGAAGTCAGTAATAAAAACTGATACAAAAAAAAATTCAAAAAAATCTGACCTGATGAATAATGTTTCTTTCCCCAAAACCTACTGCATACATCTTTTCTTCTAGCTGAATAGTAATTTTAAATAGCTCTATTGAGGAATTAAATTAGTAATGAAGAATTAGATAGCTAATTCAGAACTAAACCAGGAGAGTGTTACTTACCTAGGATGTTAGTAGCATAAGATTTAATATTTTGAGTTATGCTGCTTAAATCCACTTCCTGATGGACAGGAAGACAAGGTAAAAGTTGAACCTTAGAGGTATGAGCAGGAGCAGGTTAAAAATTAAAGCGTCTCTTTGTAGTTTTCTTCATGTAGAATATCCAAGGTGATGGTAATAATTGAAATGTTTTACAGTCCAGAGATTTTAAAAAGTGGAAATTTTATGTTTTCTTTAACACAACAGTTCTGTTTGCAACTTACATAATGCAAGTTCCTGTGGAAATATATCTGCAACTGCAGTGAGATCGAGTACTGGGATGTCAGTTTAGGAAGCTTTCCAAGATACTTGACAGTCTGAAATTTGCCTGAGCTACTAGAGTTGTGGTCAGGTACTGGCAGAGCTCCATGGCAGAAAAACCTTCTCTTGTCCATCTTTGACCAAATACGGAGTTGCTGTAACTGTTATTAAATACAGAATGATTAAAAAAGCAGAGATGATATAGTTTGTGTAATTGTATCCTTGCTAGATTAGAGGTATTACTTGTTGCTAAAAGGCAGTGCAGCCTTTTACCGAGCAGTTCCTTGTGATGCAGTGTTAATGTTTGCACTGTCAGTAAATCTGTCAAGCAGGCAGCGATTACTTGAAATGTGTAACAGTTTGTCACGGTGGCTTTCCAAATCCTTTTATTAAAGTGCAATTATTCCTTTTCTACTGTGCAGTTTGAGTCAAGCCAGACAAGTGATGGCTAGAATAGACCAGTGGAGGTTTAAATACAGAGTTTTGGGGTTTTTTGCAATGCGGTACACTGCAATCATGCTGCTAAGGGAACAGAGGGTTGTTGTATCTAACATTTTGTAATACAAGGAAAATTTTTACTGTGTTCTCATTCATCTTACCTTGCAAAATATCAAAAAAGATGCAGTTTAAAAAGCCTTTTTGCTTACATATAAGTTATTTCCATTAGTGAACTCCCTACTCTTCTGGATTCATGTTAAAAGTTGCTGGAATTAATTTTGAAAACTTAATTACCTAGATTTTCTCAGTTGCACCATGTGACATCACATCACATCTCACGCTGCAAGAATATACTCTCCTTTACTCTGATACTCAGAAGTTGCAGAACCATTTTACACAAAACTTTCTAAAAATAATCAGCCTGAGGCAGACATTTAGAATCAGAAATTTCAGCTTGAAATTTTGAGTTACAGTTGTGCAGACCATAAGCACATGGCAAACAGATACTGAAAACAGGAAGCAGCAGGCAGTCTTTAAAAGGCAGGGAATGCCCCCAGCTCTGTCTGCAATAAAATCCATACTCCAAGCCATGCAGCTTTCTTGGAGATGAAATCATGCCTTTCTGGGGCAGACCAGTGGTATAACAGCCTCAATTTCTCTTTCTACACTCAGAAATGTATAAGAGTATTAAGAAACAAATTAAATATAGAGTGACCTTCCAATGATTGCAGCTTCCAGCAGTTAATAGTAAAGGACTTGTAAAATCAGTTATGGGTTTCTATGTTCTCCTTTGTTTCTTAAAATTCCTTTGACCTCTACAGCATCTTGGAGCAGTGATTTATGTAATTGATTTGTATTCTGTTAATTGTCATTGGTTTTCAAATTGCCATCTAATCAAGCGCAGGTCATACCCCCATGTTCCTGTGCTGTGAGAAAAAGTTAACTGTCCATGTCTTATCCTTCCATGGCTGTGGAGAGCTCTGTCATGTTCCACTTCTGTTACCTTTCCTAAGCAGAAAATGATGATCCGTGTCCCTCACGGTTTGCTATTCCTGCCACCTTCTTGCCATTTGAGTAAATTTTTTTTGAGAACTGTTCTAAGTATTGAGAACACGTGCATGATATATAGAGTGGAATAGTAATGCTTTTCCCATTCTTCATGTCATTTTCTTTTCTGTTTTCTGTTGTGTGTTGGACTGATTTTCTTCAGGAGAAATGAAATCAAAGCTGTGGAAGCTTTCACAGTCAGTACTTATAAAAGAGGACTTCAGTAGTCATATTTAATCAGATCTGGTGCATATTGAATCAGATCAGCTCAGGATGAAGATTCATCTCTTCTCCGCAACAAAAAAAGCACGAAAAAACCCCCAAAAAACAAAACAAAACAAAAAACAAAACCCCCCCCCAAAAAAAAACCACCCCCAAAAAACCACAACCAAAAAAAAAAAAAAAAACCAAAAAAAAAAAAACCACCCAACCAAACAAAAATAAAACCCAACAGGTTTTTAGGATATGTAGAAATGCAGTCTCTTGGTCCTTTTCTATTACAGTCATGTGGGAGGTAGCATGGATGACTGCAGGTTGAAAGAGAGTTAAAGTTCTGCTCAGTCCAGTTTGTTTTGAGCTCTTCCCTGCAGGATCATATGGTTGTGTCTCTAAGACAAGACAGAGTTTTTGGGGGTTTTTTTCAGTGGAGAGACTAAAAGATAGACTGCAGCAAGAATGACATCTGTGTGTCATTAGTGTAGAGACTGTAGCCTAAGTGGCATGAGTAAATGTCCACAGACAAGATGAAGTAGAAGTTAAGACCAATAACTACTGAGCCTTGAGGAAATCTGTAAAAAGTTAAACAGGGTATGAGGAAAATCTTCTGAAATGTATGCAGATGGCGTGACAAAGAAACAGAACCGAGTCTCAGAATGCTGGAGAAGAGAACATACTCTTAGGGAACTGTCAACTCTCAAGTTACTGGGTCTTGGAAAGCAGCTGCTTCTTAGCTAGGTGTTCCTGCTCCTTGAGCCCTGTTCATGTGCAGTGTTAGGAATCAAAACTGAAGTGACGAGGAGAGGGCGAGGGGTGAGTTACTGTCAGAAATAAAAGGGGTAGTACAGGACGGGAGAGCAGTGCTGTACCAGAGAAGAGGAAGAGAAAAGAGAAAAAAGGCTGATAGCAGCCCAAATAGGAGAGGAGAAAATCAATGGAAAGTGTTAGGAGAGGGAGCAAAGTGGAAGAGGAAGGTGGCAGCCAGTGACACAAAGGTAGCTGCAAGAGCTGACGATGGCTCTTCTCTCCAAGCTAGTTTGACAGGCAGTGGGTGTTTTAAAGCATCATCATTTCTTGCTGGTACTCCTCTCTTGAAGTATGTGTACACACATTTAACAAAAAAAATCTGTTTTTAACTGCTTGGCCTTCTCAAAATTTATTGCAACAGGGAAAATATAAATGGATTTTTTTGCATCAGTCCTCAGGCTAAACTGTCACTGATTTTAACAAGGAAGCAGGATTTGGTGTGATGTGTTATGTTCAGAACTTCCCAGTCATTAGGCACGTTACAGGTATTTCAAAGCAGACAAACAGTCTTGAGTAAAAATGTGTGAAAGATGGAACTAAGAGCATGCCTACTTAGACCAATATATCTTCAGTCACTTTGAAGACTGATTAAAAATAAGGTCTCATCCAAGAAGATAAATGAATTTTTTCTCCTTGGAAATTACAATTTTATGCTCAGTCAAGAGGTAGGTGTTTGTCACATCTCCTCCCTTCATACTTCACAGAAAATGAAACAATCACTTCCATCACTGCTGAGACAACTAACAAACATCATTTTTGTAAGTCAGGACTTTAAAAAGTAGGTCTATAAAGCAAATTTTGAAACATATTTCCACATCAAGTTTGATTATGTGCTGCTTGTTTGTCAGGAAATATGCATTTATTCTAAAATTCCTAGGGTTTAATTTATTTGGGAAATAAGGGACAGTAAACTTCATATAATTTTTTTGGCAAAATAAGCTTGATCATCTAAACTTGGAAAGTTTTATTTAAGAGAAGCTGTTCTGTTTGTGTTTTGATCTTTTTTCTTCTGATGACATAGCACAGTAAGGGATGTAAACAATTTTAATGCTACTTGGTAGATGTATAAATTGTTAAATACAGCAACAAAACCCTTATTTACTTAGAAAAAGAAGAAAAATTAACATACTGAAAATGGAAGATTGAAACGGTTGCTACTGTTACAATTTAACAGACTTTTGCAGTCCAATGTAAATTTAAATGGATTTCCCTGTGCAAATGTGTCAGTGCACTCAAAATGGCAAAGAAATGCTCAAGAAAGAGCCTTCAGGATATGTACTCTAGGAAACTGCTGACATTTTGAAAGAAGTCAAATACTGTGTGTGTTTCAAAGGCACAGTAATGGGTTTTGTGTTCAAACAAAACCAGAGCAGTAAGTATATTTTTCCATTCTCAAAACCATAAGAATTAAGTATGAAAACACAGCAAACCACATGCTTACTCACATGGTTCATAGAGCATGTAATAGCTGGCTTTGTCTTTTGTAATAGACGGTTATGTAATGCTGAATGTATAATTGGTTTTCTTGAAACAGCAAGAATTTTGTATGCTTGCATCTTGGTCAGTAAAGCTGAGGCTGAGAAAACCTAACCTCTTAAAGGGCTCAAACTGTATCTGTTTCATCTGATACTGGAATGTAATTGTAAGTACAGCCTTGTTTTCACAGTAATTAATTACCTTAATAGGTTAAACTGACATTTGAAACCTCGGTATTTGAGCCTGAAGGGACTTCTCAGCAAAGGAACAAACAGGTGCAGTCAAGTATGAACAATCTGGTTCGGCTCCTGTGGGGCGAGGACAGTGTGGACCTTCAGCAGGCTGTACAGGATGTGCCTCACATTGTCATGTTCCTCACGCTGAAACTGGATTCTGAGACATCCAGGGATGAGGTATGTGGCTGACCAAACAAATCTGACATGAAAGGTAACAACTGACCACAGCAGCTGCTATGGCATTTCATGTAAAAGGATAAATAAAAAATCCTGCTAATGGTTTGGAGTTGTGAATCATCCATAAAATACCCATTTTGGCAGAAATAAGGCCTGAAATTCCAGGGGGGAAGAAACAGCATCACTGCTGACAGACTTTTAATTGGACTTGAACTCAGTTGAGCGCTGCTGAGCAGCAGCAGGTGAGGAGCAGGCCAGGGTGGTGACTGCACAGCCGAGGTGCATTCCCCAGTGCCGAGCTGTCTCTCGGATGCTCACCGGGATGCTTTCAACACGCCTCTCCAATTTGAATTATGAGATCTGCCCAGTCAAAAAAATTTCCCCCAGCAGGAGCTATTGGCAGTCCTCATCCATAATCTGTCTGGCTCCTCCTGTTTTGAAATGCTAATGTATCTTTTCTTAGAGGACTCTGGCATGTCTGCTGTTAGCAGGCAGCTGCTGATTCTTGCTTGGGCAGCATTTTAGAGCACTGAAGTACTTCTCCTTTGTCCTGTGAAGCTTCCTTTCACATCTCTTTCCTTTTTGTGTTCTTCAGGAAAATTTTGCCAGTGTACATGTAAGCCATTGTAAATTTGTGTAGATGTTGTTCAGACTGTAGCCATAGCTACAAATACTCCTCTCCACACAGGGACGCAGAGCTGAGGTTGGCCTCTTGCCCAGTCTGGAAATGACAAGTGGACAAAGTGGACTTCTTAGGAACAGATATTTGGAAAAAGACTCTGCTTCCCTTGTGTGAATTCTCAAATTAACATTGTGTCCCAGCGATCTTACATTATTTGTGGTGAGGAGACATCAAGCAAAGCACAGGTTTTTTCCAGTCCCCAGGGACTGGAGTGACAGGACAGTGATGGAGTGGGGAGCAGAAGGAAAACATTTTGCTTTCCTTAGATTGCGATACCTTTACTTTTTTTAATACATTTTTCAGCTGGTACAAGTCTACATTCTGTTGGTGATGTATAATAGAGAAAAAGTGTTACAGCTACACAAAATGGGGTTTAATTTTATTTTCTTGAGACAGGGCTGGGGAGAACCCTAGAAAATTACATGATACCTTAATATATAGTAGTCCAAGACTGCTGCATTGTGTGGATAGAATACTTATGGACAGTTGCTGTAGACTTAAAGACCGGTGTTTTCGTGACCACATAAACTTTATGAAATATTTAAAAAATTAATTTCAGGGCCTCTGGCTCCTCTCTGACACATGTAAATGCCTGACTGGAATTCCTGCACGTCACACTAAATTGCGTACTGGTTTCTTGCCCCATTGTTTCTTTACACTCTCCCAAGAAACGAGATTAATCCTGAACATTGAACAGAGGTAAAAGAGGGATCGTAATGCCCTTGTTTTCCCTTCACAGCATGGAATAATTGTTTCCTGAGGAGTCTTGACAATTATGCAACCCCAAGTATGTTGAGAGATGCTTTGCTGATATAATCAAGCTCTTTATAACATTTCCTCGCAAAAGAATGCCTCCTTCTTTAAGGCATTTGTCTTTAATTTCATTTTCTGAACTTCAGGCAACTTCTATCCTGTAGGTGTACTGTCCCAGATTTAGTTTAAACGGTACTTCAGATGAGTAGTGAAGTTATGGTACACCAAACCCATCCTGCACAGTAAAAATATAATGATCCTTTAATAAGCTGCTTTACCCATATCCAGAGGAGGCACAGTATGCAGATCACATCCGTGTAAACTATGGCAACTAGAACTTGTAAATAATTCTTCCACTTGCGAGCTCTTGGCACCTAAAATAGAACTAATGAGCTTTAAGACTTGTAAGCTCTGTCTGCTCAGCTCTACAGGGAAGTAGTATTGGCAGTCATTTGGGATGTGTGTATGCCTGTGGGGGGTGTCCCTATGGTAACAGTTTCTCAGTGAATAAGGTCAATCCTGCCTTTTTTTATATTTAAGGTAGGTGTTACGATTATGCATTATTTGTAGCAGTGTACAACACTCACATCTTCGTGTTTGACCTGATTTTGGCAATAGCATGTCTTAAAAGGAATAATGTTCATGTTCCTCCTACTGTTACTAGAAGAGTCTGTCCAGGTTTGGGGCGTTGGGTTGAGGGAGGATTTACACTTTAAGAAATGAGCTACTTGTCATTTATTAATTCCATTGTCTTTGGCCTGTGACCTTTGGGCTTGCTTTGGAGACAGCTGATCTGGTGGCATGTGCTGGCCCTTGCTAAATCACTATATCCATACATGATAACAGCTCTGCCCTTTTGTTACAGTTGGCTTTTCTTTCCCTGGGAACGTGTACAGATAATTCACAAATGAATTCTGTGTAAAGGCCCCAGTTCATAGTGAGGAGAGGGGGAAAAGGCTCTTTCTAGCCCTTTGTAGTGCTGTGATTAGAAAACACCAGGGTTTCTTCAGTTGAGGGATTGATTCCAGAAAAAAAAGATCCTTGTCACTAATGAGTATTTATAAATAGAATTAATTAAATTGGATATGAATGAAGAGTTTGTCAGGTCCTTCTGTAATGAAACTTTGCATTCTATTAGTCTTGATGAAGGAAAATATTCTAACGGGTGTTGGCACTGGCTGAATGTGCTTAGTGACATAAACAGGGAAGTTAATCATGCCTGTATTTCATTTGTTTGTGTAGAAAGATAATTTACTATAGTCTTTGTGGTGGATATGCTTAATATTACATGCATTATTTTTGGCCTGTCATGATTTGGCAGAAAGCAAAAAAATGAGGTGGAATCATGTTTGCTTATTACTATATTTTTATGGTTGCTGAAATAATACAAAATTTTTGAAAGGGCTTTTTAAATTATTTTTTAAAAATGGTTAGAAAAAGAAGAACAACTATCACAAATATTTATCTCTATGGAGCTTTAGTTTCAAGATGACTTGTATAAGAGTGTGCTGGTCGGATGTTTTGTGAGAAATCTTAGTGGAGTATTTGAAAATTTGAGCATATTCATCAGTTATGTTTTATGCCACACATGTAAAGCAGCTAGGTAGGGTTATACAGAAAGCCTGGAGTTTTCATATTCTTATGTTGGTTTTGAAGAGCTGTATGTCTGATGATGATTTAAGTCAGAATTTAAATACTGAAAGAACTGTACAAATACTTGAATCAGAGAATGACAGAATGGTTTGGTTGGAAGGGACCTTAAAGATCATCCAGTTCCAACCCTACATCCATGGGCAGGGACACCTTCCACTAGACCAGACTGTTCCAAGCCCCATCCAGCCAGGCCTTGGACACTTACAGGGATGAGGCAGCTTCTCTGGGCAACCTGTGCTAGTGCCACAGCACCCTCACAGCAAAGAATTTCTTCCTCTCTTGGCATCAGATGTATTAACCATGTACTTAAAGCTGTAAAATGCAGTGGTCACGCTGTTTGTCATTTTACGTTTCTCCATGTAATAATGATTCTAAATAAGTGATGCTTTTCTATAAAATAGAGAATTTTAAACTGTCAGAAACATTCATGTGCATTTTAGAACTTTCCAGTATGCCCATGCAGCACACTGTTTATTTCAATAGCATATGAAAGGATATGATAAAAGATTTCATGTTTTAAAAAAACCCAACTGTTGCCACCAAAAAAATCATTATCTTGTTTTCTCTGGGGATTTTTTGGAGGGGTTTTGGTTTTGGTTTGCTTAACTAACAGCTAACTTTCTTCACAGCAAGAAATTCTTTATCAGTACCCCATATCTGAAGCATCCCAAAAACTGAAAAGTGTGAGAGGGATATTTCTCACACTGTCTGACATACTGGAAAGTGTTACTGGTACCGAGATTATCAGGTAAAAGCATTTGAAATGTAATTATTATTTTTATTACTTTATATATAGATGTACAGCAAACATGGCTCATGCATCAAGTTCTAGACAAAACAGAGCAACTCAACCTGTTTAGGCAGTAACACTTTAACTACTACAACGTGCCTGAAGTTGGACTGCTCAGCATGGATGTACATTGATTTGGGGGAATTTCTTTGTAGTGGGCAGCAGTGACTAGGACTTTTAGTTCAGTGAAATGGTTTTCAACTCCTTTATAATTTCATAGTGTTAACAGAAATAATTCTGGTTTCATTTTTTTAGTTCTTCCCTTTTCTTATGTGAAAAACTGGTTCAAGTTGTTTACTGGAAAGAATCTGACAAGTTGCTCGTAATTGGCCTTCCTGAAGAAAAGTGAGTTTCAAATTAAAGGTTTTATTTTCCTTTAAATCTTGTGTCCTCAAACTGTACTCTTCTAACAAAAAAAGGCAGGAAAGGAAGGGCTTAAGATATACTCTTTTTACTGTAACTCGTTTTTATACCTGTGATTCCACTATTTTGATTGACTTGATTCACATCTTTTTATACATCCATTGTTGCAGTTTCTTTTTAATTTCCTCTGAAGGGAATAAAATCCTAGAAATATTTGTAAGTTAGAAAAGAATCATATTCTAGGATTTGGTAAACTCAAATACTTTGTAGAGACTGCTGAATACCATCAGTAATATTACATATTTACACATTTTAGGAGGACTGCTTATTCATGGTAAAGATGTTATAACAGCTGTATGTTTTAATTTTTATTTCTTAGTGTGCCACTTGCTCAGCTGAGGAACATGATTGAAGATGTTGTCAGGACCTTGACGTTCATGTACAGTTCTTTGGACAGGTGGGTTCTTTCCAAAGTATTTTCTTTTCAGTCGCTCATTTTTCATTGGTGCTCACTGAAAAAGACAAATAGTAGGATTAATTTTAATGTTTCCAGGGAATTTCTTTGCATCTTCCTTTACACTTGTATAAAAACCAGAATTCTGTTCTTCTTGCTTTTTGGTTTCAGTTTTAACACTAGTAGGACACTGTTTAAGCAGTCTTTGTCACTTCAGAGAGTTTTGTCCTTGGTTAGGTTAAATCATTGCCATAATCTAAGTCTCTATGGATGTCAGCAGCACTCTGCAAGTGTTATCCTCTGTGTCTGTAAAACATACCTGTGTATCAGTGTTACATTTTTAACAGAGTAAACACTCTGGACTTCTCAACTCCATTTGGCAGAGTGAGTGTCTTTCTCTGCATTTGGAAATCACCCAGGAGATTTTCAGTCTGTTACTTAAATAAAATTGCTCAGGTGGATTAGCCATATTCTTGCATTTAATTCAGGGTTAATGTGTGTATGCCACAGAGAAAGATAAAGAATAAATCTCAGTTTCCAAAAGGATGAGACTGATGTTGGACTCCTCTTAAATTGCTCTAAGACATCTCCTATAAACTAAACCATACTGGTTTAGTTTGTTCATATTTGTAGGTACTGCCTGGGTATCAGCCTAGTGGTTTTTTTCATGTTAAAAATACATCCAAATGTATTTTTACTGCACGAATACATCGTGCAGTACTGGAAATAATTGAGCACTGGGGTTATATAAACAAGCTGCAAATTTCTCAGTGTTATTCTAACTTGGAGTTCATGTTTGTCCAGTGCTTTTTGCCAGGTGGAAAATGTTTCTCGCCTGGATCATTTTTTCAACCTGTTCTTCCAGCGTGCCCTTCATCCTGCCAGGCTCCAGTCCAGCGCCAGCCCCAGTGCTCAGCACCAGGATTCCTGCAGTGCCCTGTTCCTAGACAGCCTCCCAGGCCTGCGCTGGCTGACACTGCCTCAGCACATCAAGGTAAAGCCCTTTTCACATCTCTCTAGGAAAACCTGTGCAGGAGAGGCCAAAAAGTCGATGCTGGTGTCTTCTGCTGTTACTGTGTGATTTACCTAAGTGCTTTGCCCATCCCAGACCATCCATTTTCCTATAAAATTCAAGTTTGGAGCTACACTATCATTCCCATAGGATTGCTATTGTGAGTGTAGTTTGGTGACTTCAGAGTTATCTAGGAAGAGAATAGGCAGAGTAGGGAAAGCAGCCCCTGGTATGGAGCTGTATGTTTGATTTTGACCATTGAAGTATTTTGGCAGGCAGGAAATACTATTCTAGAAGCCCATGGATTGCTCATAATTTAGGAGAGATATAAATGGCTGTTGCAGAATCAAAATAAATATCCACATGTCATTTGTTGACACCAGACAGGTACAGCTTTTCTGCACCATTTCACTGTGCCAGGTTACCTCCACGTTAGAAACCAAGTTGTGCTTTAAGCAGGAGTAAGACAAAAGGTAGGTCACAGTAAATAACATTATAGCTGCCAGTCACAAACCTCACTTTCATTACTTTAATATCTGTGACTCCAGTTTAAAATACGTTCGTCTTGTCATGGTAGAGTGTGTTTTTTAATGAGTATCTGCTGTGATTTATGGCAAATAAAACAGCTGGGAAATTTTCAATTCAGAGTTTTCTTTCATGGAGAGACCCAAAATATTTGTAAGTTTGTAGATAACACAGTTAAGGCTAATTCTAATAATTAGAAAATTATTCTAATCTGAGCTGACCATAAACTCCAGTACCCAAACTTATTACGTCAGCAACAACAACAAAAGGAAAGAACATTGTACTCACTGAAGTTAGAGGCTGTGCGATGGAGAATTAAAACTGCTTCTCAGAATGGCTCTGGGAAGGGCCTAGTTTGGATGTTCAAAATGACCTTTCTTCTCCAGCGGCATAATTCTGTAATTTATAGGTCTTTATTTGAAGATAGCATTAACTAGGACTTTCCTGCATTTCTAATTTTTATGTTTAGTAAGACTTCAGTGTATAATTTTCGTGGGAGTGTTTGGAGGGGAAGGGATGAAGGGTTAAAGTCTATCAATTTACTATTGACAGGGTTTGCAGAATGATTTCAGGTTTGCTATGATTCAGTAAGAGTTGTCAGGGATCTTACAAGTTATAAACAGATTTCTCTTTGCTAGTGTGGACCTCTCCCTCTTCTCCTCTGAAGGAGAATTGTCTTCTCCTTTATCTTCAGTCACAGACTGACAATTACTTAGTTCTTTCCACCTTGCCCTGTAGTTTTTTTACTGTTTGTTGATTGGGGGTTTTTTCATGCTTTTTTCATGTCTCTCAAGTTTCTGTAGAGAGACTCTGTTGAACTTTGGTCTCCAGTTTAGCTTGCAGGCTGCTTTTTGCTTATAAAATAGTAAGTTTTAAAAGGATTTTGAAAACAGCATCATTGATACTTAAAACACAGACATCACTTTCAGAGTTCTTTGAGATCATTCCCATTTGCCAGAACACTGCTGTTGTTGCAGAAGATGACATTTCCAGTTAGCCTTTTGGTGAAGATCTTTATATTCTGTAAGGAATATAAAACTAAAAATGTCAGTTCTTCAGGCAGAAAGCCATTCAAATTTTGACTGGGGAAAAGCTGAGAGGCTGGTTAGTTGTCGACTGCCAACAGGCTTGCTGACATTTCTCTGTTTGAAAACTTGCTGTATTTCAATTCGAGGCAGCCTGTTAACACAGCCCAAGAATTTTGTAATTGTGGGATTTAGGTTCTTTTCATTAAGTAGCACATTTATGTCATGAGTTTCAGTGCCTAGGACGAAGGAAAGTACTCTTAGTAAAACTTGATTTAACCAACAGCTCTTGCAGTTAGAGAAATATGGAAGCTTAAAGCAGTTTCAGTAGAACAAAAATGTATGAGAGAGTTTTGGCAACTTCCATAGAGATAAAAAACTGAAATCCATTGGATAAAAGATTTTTCTGATAACTCAGTTGGATGCAGTAGCGTGCCAGGTTTGTCTCTAAACCTCGTGTTTTAAAGCATGCTGAAAGTAAGAGTGACATCTCCTTTGTACCAAACGCTGCGGTCAGCAGGCACACAAGCAGAGAAACTGTACAGTTCCAAAGAGCAGAGAAATACATGGCAATTAGGAAGGATTTTTCTTCAGTCTGGTATCTCCAGGTGTTGTTGATATTTGATGTTACTGATAAAAAATAGGTGCAAATGTTTATTCGCTCGTTTTGTACTTGTGAAACCCAATCTGAGATGAGCAAGACAGAGCAAGCTATGCTATTACTGGAAATAATTGTGTTGGAAATATCTATTAAAAAGTATTTTTTGAATGTTTCAGATGGAAATTGACACAGCACTGAGTGATCTGGAAGCAGCTGACTTTGCAGAGCTGGTAAACGTTTTATTTTTGTTTGCATTGCCAATATCTCCTTGCCTCAGTGTCACATTCAGTGGTCTAAACAAACACTATTTTCAAAATCCATCGACTTCTTTTAATCAAATGGGAGTCAAAGCAGTTTACCCTGAATTTCTTTCCATGCTTAGTATTTTAACATATTATAACCCTATAGGATTAGTCACTGAAAATCCATGATTTAATATAATTTAAGTCCATGAGATGTCTACAAAAACACTAATTTCAACAGAAGTGATTGTTGTTACATGTCTTCTCTCTGTAAATAACTGTCTCCTTCCCAAGGTATTGTGAATAAACTTGGAAACATCTATGGAGCAGAACTTAATTTTCCAGTTTACAGAAAGCAATTACAAATTCTGCTTATTTTTACTACTGTTAAAGGAGGTAATAGTAATTTACCTAAGTTACTCGTGGCTGTGCAAGGTGTAACCATACTGACATTGCAGCTTTACTTTGTAATGAAAGAGCTGTCTTGAGCTCACATTCCAGAAAAGTTACTTTAAAATTCTATGCAAAAGAATCCCTGCACTAAACAACCTGGATGTTTATTTACAGAAATCAGTGTTTATAAGTTACAGTTTATTGCACAGAAATTGATTCCACCTACTTAACTGAAAATACACTATATCCATCTAAAAACAGTGCTACTAATGGGAGAGCACTGGGCATTAAAAGATAAATGAATGAGTGTATTTTGGGTAAAATGTCAAACACTGGAGAAAAATGCTTTAACTTGGAAGTTTTACTCTAGGAGGGCCCCTGGTGTCAGTAGTTATGCTAAAGCTACTTTGCTGTTAACTGTGAGAATGAACATATCCTAACAAAAACAGTTTATGGACACAGAACAATTAAATAGGAAACTAGTTATTTTGAAATTTGAGTATTTTGAATATTCTGAGTATTTTTGAAATTATTTGAAATTTTAGAGAAAATTGTAATGACACAAAATTCAATAATGGAGGCTAAAAACTTGGTATTTCCCTTAACTGCTCAGTATTAACTGCTGCACCAGTAATAAGAGGTGGTGAAATATGAAAGTATTGAATAATATGTTGATTACAGTTGATCAGAATTAGTTCACTTGCATTTGGTAAATAAAATAAAAATGCTGAATTAAAAATTATACAGTGGTTTGTTTTTTTCCCCAACAGTCTGAAGATTATTATGACATGAGAAGATTATATGTGATTCTGGGCTCTTGTCTCTTTTACAAGGTAATAATTTTACAATAATTAAGACCTAAAGCATAGGGAAATGCATCTAGAAATCTAAATTAGTCTTTCAGAATCTCACAAATCTAAAGTGAATATATGACTGATTTAAGCATGTATTTCTACATGCTTACGTAAAACTCAAACACCATAACAGAAAAAATCAGTGTCAGGAAATGAGATGTACTATATGAACAGTAAGAACTGAAAATACTTCTTCAAAACTGGAATTTCTTGGTGTACAGTCCAAGGATTGGAAAGAGAGTAGTAATAAGAAAGCAGTAAGAGTCAGTTCAACTGAGACTGTAGGATATTCTAATAGGAACTCTTTTGTTCATTCCCATTTTTTTATAGCAGGTTCTCTATCTTTACTCTGTCTTTAAATCCAAGACTTGAGAAATTGTATTTACAGCTTTTTTCACTTTGGCCTCATTCGTAACTTGATTTATCTTTGGTAAATATACACAGTGTAATCAACAGTATGAAGAGGAAGGTAACAGCCTTTGCTGTAAGAAAACTTGCATTTTAAGGATTTAAATGCAATTGTTCTTTGTACTGGGACTGTTATGAGAGAAGTGGAACTGCACGGTATCTACCATGATGGCACTTTGGCTGTAAAGCCCTTAGTGCTGGCACCATTGTTATTCTGTGGATCTTCTTTGGAAATTTTATTAATTCCAGTGAAACCTCACTATTTTTGGAGAGGGAATTAAATGAGAATTGAAGCACCTTAACACTGAGGCTGTTTTGCAAGCTGGGAAAGCCCAGCTCGCCTTTGATAACTTGTATATATGCTGATGGTTTATTTATTTAGTGTTTTGATTATTTAGATGAGGCCCAAAAGCTCAGTGTTTTACAACTGTACACCAAAAAGACAGTCTGTGACCAGAAACCTCAGGATCTCAGTGCGTGTGGAGCAGGGATATATCTCTGTATAAAAAGTACTCTGAAGTGCTACGTGGTGGTGTTGTGTTACTCACTGAACACGCTTCCTTTTCTGTGTTTAATTAAGGGTTACTTGATTGGTAATCACTTGCCAAAGGAAGACCTTGTTGATGTAGGTTTCTATTGCCGGCACTACTGTCTGTTGCCCCTGGCAGCGGAGCAGAGGATTGGGCAGTTGGTGATTTGGCGGGAAGTGTTCCCACAGCATCACCTCCAGCCGTGCGAAGAGTCAAGTCTGACAGGATACAGGGAACCTGAAGCAAGATACTTCTTGCTGATAGTTGGCTTGGTAAGTTAACAGCTGCAGCATGCCCATTCTCTGAGGCTCTCTCTTGCTGTTGTGAGTTGTGTGTTGTTCACCAAGATCAACACTTTCCATGCATTTCATTGGGTAATTTTGCAAAATACTCAAATTGTAGCTGTTTCACGGGATAGAATTTCCCAGAGAGTAGCATTATTTATACATCTGCGAAGCTTGCAAAGTTTAATATAAATTCTCGTTATTTTTATGCCTTTTCACTTCAGTTGAAAATGTTTCTACCTTCATGATCTCATCTTTTCAGACATCTCATGTCAGAAATGTCCAGTTCTGTTCTTTTAAATGTGGACTTTCTTTAAAGCAAACAGCTCATGAGTTTCTAAGCAATGATTTACGTTTGCATCCTCTGTATTTACAGAGACACTTCATGCTGTGTGTCCTGCTGGAGGCAGGGGGCTGTGCATCCAAAGCTATTGGGAATCCAGGACCAGACTGTATTTATGTAGATCAGGTCAAAGCAACCATACTCCAGCTGGAAGGAATAGATGCCAGCATAGAGGAAAGGCTGGATTCTCCCTCCATTCCACCTTTAGCCTGTGCTGACTGGTTCCTTCCTGCTACACGGGACAGGCTGGACAGCTTGAGCAGCTCACCCATCCTAAGCAAGCTCCAGAACTCCTGCAAACCAGCGAGCACTCCAGGGAGCAGAAGGAGCCTCTTTGGGGACTCCTCCCTCACCACACGGAAGCAGAGCCCCACGACGAGCAGCGGAGGAGCCGAGCAGGGCAGCGAAGGGCCTGTGGAAGAGGAAAGCACCAATCCACAACCTGTGGTGGAGCAGGTCAGAGAACAGAGGCAGAGAGAACTGATAAGGTGCTGGGGGGCCTGGGGGGGGACAGTTTGTTCAAACTCAAGGTAACTTATATAAAAAGCACACTATAGAAGAATAAATCCATTGAATTCAGTAGAAAATACTTCTGTTGCCTTGGGAAGCTCTGAGTCAGCCTCAAAACCATCACACTTTTTTATTTTATTATTGCTTGTAAATATTTGGGGATTTCACATGACTGAAGTGGGCACAGCTGTGTTAAAACAAAGCAGATGTAATTGGAGATTTTTCCCAAAATAACCTATGAAAACTAATTGCTGTACAGTTGTACAACTGCTTCTAACCAAGTTTAGTCTAAAGTAGGCTGTAAAATACATTTCTATAAATTGATGTAACTGTTTGGGCCTTATTAAAAATGCTACATTGTCATCTTCTTTCTGTTGGTTTGATTCTTGTCTTTCTTTAGCTGTGTGTTCTCTATTACTTCATCTATCTGCTTGTTTTTTCAGGCCACTAGGAAAAAACAAACCCTGCCAAACCCATTGCATTCAGGAAACCTTAAAAAGAACCCTTCAGAGAAAGATACAGAACTTCTTAACTCTATCAAGTAAGAAATTATTTTTTATTTAATATTTCATTTTTTAGGCCTTATTGGATTGTTTTTTGAATATGCAGATCACAGAAGTCCCCACATGATTTTACTCCAACCAAAGCTTTACTATGCAAGGACTATGAGAAGTGAATCTGTTAAACTGAGAGCTTAATTACACATAAAAATTTGAAATAATACAATAAAAGACAACTGTTTCTGAATAATTTGTCAGTATTGTGCACACATGTCCCACATCTGTGTGACCTTGGAATTTCAAACAGAAGTTTCTGGACCACACATTTCCAAACCTTGTGCCTCCCTGTTATCTTTAGGTAGGTGTACAATGAACAAAGCTTTGATTTCTCTTTCCTTTTTCTTTTTTGGGGACGTTTTCTGAGAATACACGTGTAATGCCCAACTAGCACTACAGTTTTTTAATTTGTTGGTTTTTTAAATTGAGTACTAACAGTCAAAATTAGCAGGATTTCCTTGGTGTAGAGATAGGAACCTTTTGAATGCCTGTATCCATTTTGTTGTACTCTACTGTAGTTAGAAAAACAATTCAGTCTTAAAAAACAAAAGTTTTAAATTATTTTAATTTTTTTAATTAAATGAATTCTCCGATATTTTTAAGGTTGACATCTGGTCCTGAGAATACCCTGTTCCACTATCTGTCTTTGGAGACGATGCAAGGAATCTTTATTACTCCAACTCACAAAGAAGTAGCACATCTCGGTGGCTCCATCCACCCCCAGTTAATTGAGAATTTCTACCAGTGCTGCCTTTCAATTCGTTCCATTTTCCAGCAGTCCATGAGGAAAGAGGTATGGAAACTTGGATTTCTCTTTGTCCAGTCACATTCTGAACTCAGTATTTCAAGATTGTTTTCACTTCATTATTTCAGTGGTTCATGAGCAGCTGTATTTGCATGTCTGCAGACTCTAAACCAAAGTGGAATACTGTCTGTCAGTTGTATGTTTTAGATCCTAAAGTGACAATTCAAGTGAGTTAAGTGAGAAGAGGGGAAATAACAGTACAAAATGACTGAAGGCAAGTTTGCAAATAGCAGTATAATTTTTCTTAAGTTTCTTTGATGTTACTGAAGAAGTCATTTCTGGCTAGACCAATGTGCCTTGTAAATCTAGGAATTTTTATGTATTAAAAATATGTGTTGATTTTATGGATTGGTCACATGACACTGGGGTTTGGCTGAGTAGGACTTTGGCAATGAGCCATGTATTTTGGGCATTTCTCTTGGGAGATGTAGAAAAGCAAGCAGAGAGAATAAATGAGTATTTCCTATCATCAAATTGCCTTTGGCTACAGCCATTAAATAGACACTTTATAGTTGAAGCCATAAAGACTGAGTTCATTCTGCTCAGAGAATCAGAAATAACTGATGAACACGTCTCTTTCAGCAAAATTTGGGGTAGTCTTTTGCATATTGGCTCCAGCAATTAATGCTGAAATTGGCAGGCTGTATTATGGCATGAGGAGAGTGTAAAAGAAGAAATAGAAATTTGCCTTGTCCATGTTGCATGATGAAAAAATCAAATACAGAAATGTACTATTATACTATGTATTCTTTGTCATCTGCTAAATATTGTTATGGTTTAGGATTCAGAGAACTGCGCCAGTAATGCAAAGTTACTGTAAACTGATCAATAATTAATTTAGCCTCACTTTTTGACAACCAAAAATTCACAATTTAACTTTTGAATGTGTACAGGAATCTTGGATAAATCTTAAATTGTGCAAAAATAAGCTCTGTAGTTTTAAACCCCAAAATACAGTGTTTTGACCATCTTTTCTACATCTTCAGCCCCTACATCTTCAATATTGTAGGCAGATTGAACAATGTGTTTGCTACTTCTGCATATGACAGACAGAAGCTCCTTGAGTGATTTTCTAAGCAAACCTTTACTTTCACCTTTGAAGAAACTGATTGGAGCAGGGGTTCCATTGGCAGAGCCAGAGATGAACGGGAACGTTTGCAAGATTTATTCAAAAGCTCTGCACAAAACACACCTCTAAAAGCTCAAGAAAACACAAAAATGTCTTTATTTTCTGTGCTCTTATGCCCCCGAGTAAGAGTTAGAAAATGCTCTGAGCAAAGTGCTTCAGCTATTTATTTACAAAAAGGAATTCCTGCCTGGCCAAGTTTATTCAATGGACTCTTACTACCACAGTTCTTAATTAGGGAGGCACACAGAGAAAGAAAGATGAGAGCTTTAGCTGTTGTAAGACCTGTAGTATCCCAGATGTCTTTTTAGAAAAACAGTGTTTAGCTAGAAGGGGAAAAAAGTCAAAAAAGGGAGCATGTGTCTAATTCCAACTTGTGTAACAATGGAAAAGCCTTTTGATGCCAAAGTAACAAAACTGTGGAGAAAAGAATCATGAGAGCAAGTTAGTTACATTTCTAAGCCTGGCTTTTTGACAGCAGTATCATCTGCCAGAGAATCCTGAAGAAATCACAGTTGTATTTGCTCGTGTTTATGTCAAAATGTTTCATTCTCTACTAACATTTCACCAGTTGTTTTACAGAAAAAGAAAAAGGCAGGCAGTGGGATTTCAGAATTGAGTAAGGCAGCTGAGGATCCAGATCTGGTGAGAGAACATGGACTTCTGTTTGAGTGCTCTCCTGAAAACTGGACTGACCAGAAGAAACCACCACCAACAATGAACTACTGGGTTGTGGGGTAAGTTTAAAGACAAATTTCACCTCCAGTTTTTCATTTGGACTATGCCATTGTGTTCTTTAAAAATAAATTTAACGGTAGCACATCACAGAAATACTTGAGCTGACTGACTGAGGTAGCTTTAACTTGGGACTGGGAAAGTTGCATTGGTTTGATTTCTACCTTTCACTCAGGTGAGTTGCACATTGCTGAGTCAGTGATACAAACAAATAAGGTGAACAGTTAGTAATTACTGGAGAGGCTTTTCCATTGGGAAGCAAGATGTTTAAAGAGAAAAAAGAAAAACAGTTGTTTTTCCATGAATGTACATAGTTGCAGTTTGTGTGGGAAAAATTGAAATCTCTAATTAAAACATTAAAAAATGTTTATGCTACTGTTGGTATCTTCTAAAAAATAATTATCATGCTGCACAAGGTTATGTAGAGGTATTAACAGCTTTTCTATTTTAGCTCTTTCCCTAGAAGAGCTCATTGGATTAATATGTGGGAATATAACTACCTAGATGGTATTAAGTTTAAAAATTAGGCTTGCTCCCAAGGACCTTGCTTGCACCTTGTAGCCCAGAAACTTGAATTGCTGCAAACAGACCAGTACCACAGAAGATCCTGAAAACCTGATGATTTTTTTCCCCACACAGCCTGAAAAAACCTGAATAGAGAATAACTCGATTTAAAAATCCAGTGTATTGAAAGAGGTAAAATAACACAGGACAGACATCGAAATTTGCCAACTGTCTCACACAGCAGCTTGTTTTAACTTCCTACTGAAACCTCGCAGTACAACCAGAATCTACCACTTGAGGAGAAAAAAATAACACCTGTGATGATTATCTTCTTTTTATTCTTTCTTTTTTTTCCCCAGGAGACTCATTCTCCATCCCAAACCTCAGGAGTGTTATGTCTGTTTCCATGACTCAGTGACAGAAGCTGCTGTGGAAATGGCCTTTAAACTGTCCTTCGGCTTAGCTACGTAGATGAGCTTCCTGCACACTCAGGAACCTGCATGGTGGTGTTAATTCTTTAAAGCATCCCGTATGAAGGGAAAGGAGCTCCCTTTTGGTGCCACCCATGGGGTATCTTTGAAATGCTTTTAAAAAAACCAAATGCCTTGTGGTAGGACACAGTTTAAAACTTCAGTGGTGATTCTAATAAGCTCTCCAGTTAAAAATATTTCAGAGAACCAAAGTTCTCATTTTTATATACTGTCACTTTTTTAAATCCTGGTCATAACTTTATTATATGAAAACACCACGTAATTCGTGCATTCACTGCTGTTCAGTGTACAATATGCAACTTGAAATGGTAAGCTGATCCTCAGAGTACCCTCTGAACATGGAAATTGGTGATGAAGGAAGAATAAAGTTTTCCAATTACTTAAAATATTGCAGGCACCTCTGAGGGCCTGAAAAATACTGAATGTTTTCAGTAGCATTGTGTTCATCAAAACAGAGAGAAATCTTTTAGACAATTCCTGGCACTTAGCCTCACAAAACTAATGGCTTAGCATTTTTGCTCTCCTGCACACTCGAGGACTATAGTGTGGCTGATGTTTTACTTGACTCCATGAGTTTGAACTATAAATAATACTTATATTTGTTAAAATGCAATTTTGGAGACACAAAGAAAAATGGGGGGTGGGCAGGGTGGTTTTAAGACTTATGCATGGACTTGGCATATTTTATATTCATAATTTCATAATAAAAATGTATATTTGTTAAAGAGCAGTAGAGCATTAATTTTGTATTCTTTTTTTACTTAATGCCTTTTTCTCCTTTGTTTTATTATTTTATTCTACTGCCTTGTCAGGAGTGCTTCTCCTTAAATGCATAACTAGAGTTATATTTTAAACAATGGGATCAAAAGGTTTAAGTATTTAGGAGAGCAAATTCAGTTTCGTGGGTTCTCATGACCAAATCTTTAGATCTTGTTTTCACTAGTAAATCACACTGTTTGGGGTGGTTCTACGACAGTGGATCAAATGCTTGCAGTGCTCTCAGAGTGATTCACAGCTTGTCTCGATCACTCAGCAGTTGCTTTAGTTCCGAGCAGCAGAAGTCTTAGGCCTGAAGTGCAAGCCTATGATTGAAGACTTTGCTAATCAGCTTTCTCCAGGATTTATGGTTCCTAGCAGATGAGCAGTAGTATTTCAGTCTGAGGCATACAAACCACATCAGTAGTGTGTTAGCTGTGTTCTCCCTACATAAATCAAGTGATGTGAGAGTTACTCTGTTACACCTCTTAAAAGTCTAAAATATGTGAGGTTTGGGTATTGGATTTCCTGGTAGATGGAAGAAAGAACATGGAGGAAAGCAAGCAGTCTTTGCTGCAGTGCTTGTAGCTGTTTATCTTAGTGTCCAGGAGAACCCTTCCTTTAATTTAGAAGAATAATACAGTTTTAAAAGTGCCACCAAGTTTCTGATACCTGCATAAGCCATCAGGTGTTGCTTTAATATGGAGTGGGAGCACCCTCTCTGGCAGCCAAAATGCGTAGGGAGGCTGCTTCAGGAGAGCAGCGTTTGCACAGTCCTGTAAATACTCTGCTCTCCTGCAGTTTCCATAGGTATCCCTGGTCCAAGAACTGGTTGAAAATCTAAGGTATTTCTCATATCATTGATGTTTCACTCGTAGTTTGAGATTTTCTAGTGCTAACACCAAATTCAGACGCTGTTCGTAAGTTTCAAAACAAATCCAGATTTCCAAAAACAAGTCCTTGAAAAAGAAAGGACCTGAAAAGGAAGATTTCAGGCCTTTGTTGCAGCTCATACCAAATAGAAGAGATACTGTATAATATTTTTGGTGTAGTATAAGCTTTGGAAATTTTAAAATCTCTAGTTATTTTTAAAGTCCCATTTCTTTCTCTGCAGAATTTTTGGCTTTGATGGTCTGGCAGATGTTACACAGTATTTCTCAACACAGGCTCTAAAGGTTGCTTTTAAGGACAAATGCAAACACATTTTTATGTCCAAATGGGATAAAGGAAAACAGGTGAAAATAATCTTTTGCATATTAGTTTTAATAAACAAACTAGGTCTGGTCAAGAGCTGTGCAGTTCTTTCCCTCAACATGGTTGGCAATTAATGGTGGTATATTGATACAGTTTTGTAATAAGCTTATTTTATAGCAAGAGAAAGAGGCAGGTTTACTGTGTAGCTTATTGTTGCAGTAATAAAATCTAGGTTTTGGTCTTAAATGATTAATGACTTAGTGAGGTGCCTGTAAATGTCCTTCCATTTAGATGGATTCTTGAAAGGCACACAGGTCTATCCCCATGGAATTAATTACAAGAAATCTTGGTCTTGGAAATGTTGATACTGGCATTTGGCAAATTACATAAAATTCATCCGTATCAGCAGAATGGAAAATAAATTCTTCATATCTGATTTGTTTAATGTGAAAATAGGTGGAAAATCTGCTTCATTTGTCTCTGTCTTGGGTTATCTCTTTTAGGATTTCTTTGATTAGGTTTTGATAATGTAAACAAAAATCCAGTGTTCTGTGATTTCTCTTGTTGACAGTTCTTTACTACAGTGCCAGAAAGTTTTCTTGCCCCAGGCTTTTCTGGTAGTGCTGACCAGGAGGAATTCTGTCAGTCACTAAAGTTTGATTAATCTCCTGGTATCGCATGCAGATTCTTAAGCAGTCCTTTTTCAATTACAGCCATTTTGTATGGAAAGAGTTTAAGGTTGTTTTCTTTCTCTTCTTACAGTGGAAAAAAGTAAAACAGGCATTGTGTAAATAACACTGTTTATAGTTCTTAAAATCTCCCTTCCATCTCCTGGAAGTGCTTCCAGATGGTTTACATGTGTATAAGCTCGTGACTCAAATTTTAGAAACATTCCATGAATAACACTCAAGATTAATTTCCTTAGAAGTACAATATTTAGCAAAGTGGCATATCCATTGTTTAAGCTCAAGGTCTTTGGATGCTTTCTTCCATGTTCTGTTCAGGACAGGAAATGTGATACTACAGCTGCAGAGCTGTTACCAAACTGACAAATAAAAAGTGATTTTGGGTACATCCACATGGTCTGCATTTACTACACAAGATGTACCCCTGATGCAGTTAAGGCCAACACAAGTATGTCAGATATCACCACTAAAAATTTATGTAGAATGTTTCTTCTATCGTGATCAGCTTTTAGAAGTGAAAATTTAAAAATACCTCAAGTCTAGGAATTGCTCTGAGACTGCCATGTTTCTTGATTATTTTGTAAATACAATTTTTTGGGTAGATCTTGCTCTTCCTGCTTTGAGGTTTCATTGAGTACAAAGGTCAGCATTCTAATACTGTAATGCTGTGTTTTCATAACTGTATACAGCAATCTTAGTGTTCCAGTTTTGGAAGGGCATTTTGGCAAACCTGGCTTCTGGCAGGAGCAAGATCCACTGAGATCAGCTCAGTTGGCCAGAGCATGGTGCTAATTCTGGGGAAGGCAGTGAAATCTCTGAAGTGGCAGTGCCAGGTTTACCTGACGTGCCTCAGGTATTTATATTTACTTCATTCTAAAGGCAGACCAATGCACAATAGGATTAGAATACTTTCTGTTACTTAAAAACTTAGCAATGTGTAATTACAAGCATAAAAGTCATAAGAAATGTACAATCTTCCAAGAAGAGGATGGAGTAGAGGCAAAGAAAATTCTCTGGAAACAGTGCTGTAGCACAGCTCTCAGTTTTGTGTTTGTTTAGATCCTGTAGGGAAAAGTTTTAACTGGATTTTGCCAACTTTGGGTGCAGAAACCAGAGGAGTTTGGTTTTTTGCTAACTTAGGCTGTTATGAGGTGTCATTTAAAGAGTTAATGACCATCCTTGTTCTGTATCAAGAATATCAACTGAGGATTTTCTCAACTGAAGATGATTTTTGGGTAGTTTATGTCTCTAGATACGTTTCATTCATTCAACTAGGTGTCAGGAAAATTAATCCACAAACACCAGAGGTTTATGTCCAAAAACGAGACAGAGTCCTGTTACTTTATTTGAATAAAGGGAGAGGCCATGGGGCATTGCCCTGCGGTCTCTCCTTTTTATCCTAATTTCCCAGCCGCATTTCCCTCTCTTTCCCCATTGGCTGAGGTACTTGAGAGGTACAGACTTCCCGAAACGCCTAATCCTTAGTATAACCCCCCTTTAATTTTTAATTCTTATGGAATTTATGGTTCTTCCCATTGTTTCTTTCATCTCTCAATATCCAATTTCATTTATCAGCAGACCTACAGTTTACTTGTAAAGACAAATCTCTTTCTTGCCATTTATCAATCAGTGGAATCCTTCCCATTGTTTCTTTCATCTCTCAGTGCTAGTTTTATCTACCAGCAGGCCCACAGCTTGTTTGTAAAGTCCCTTATTCCTCTCATAGGTAAAACTAATTTCCTGAAAAGTGTTTCTGGAAGGCATTGCAATACAGAGAGAAATCTCTGCTGGCTCTGTGGTTGTTGGCTTTCCTGATTTGCCTGCAATGGGACAAGTTAATTCTGGCTGCTGTCTGTGCAAGGTTATGCCATGCATTGGCTGCTTTGCTTCACCTGTTGCTCCCTATGCCTTGTACTTGAGCTGAATTAATAATTTTGTGATGCCTTTGGTATAAGCAGGTGTACAGTTTGTTGTTTTTCCTTCAGAGGTTGGTTTATTGCCTGCCATGTTTTCACCAGTAGAGAATCCCAAGAGATGGAAACAGATGAAAAATCTACACATATAATTTTAACTTTTTTAACTTCACACAGATTTTTTTTGTTCCACTATAGGGAAAAGCTGAAACAAGTAACGCTTCTCATACATCTTAGTAAAGAAGTGTGGGGAGGAAGTGAAAGCATGGTATTCCACAGAAAAAATTCTTTCCAGAGAAAGGGCAAGAGTGTTGATCCATAAGGATTCTGCTGAATGACAGCAGCACTGGAATGGCAGTTATCTGACCTGGAAAGCCTTTCAGCAACTGGAGTCACTGCCTGTTTGAGTGTCTGCCACCCCTCCACACTGTCTTCACCCCTCCACGTCTCTATGCCTTGTCAATAAAGAGGCAAAGCAATGATCTCCTCTGTTCAAATGCTCCAGTATGCAAGCAGTTTGTACTGAAACGCAGGGTGTCTGCAATGCAGAACAATGTGCATACATTTCTTTTCTATTAGGTGCTGCTGAGCAGCAGTTCCAGGAACTGGGAACTGGATTATTAGAACTGCAAAGACAGATGGACTTCCTGGCCTCTACAGGGATTGGGTGGTTCAGTACAGGGAATCATTGTGCACCAGGCCTTCTGGTTTAGATGTTATGACACCATTAAATTAGCTTTTACAAACAGAAATGAACACATTTTAAATTTTTATCATCACATTTATTATGAACTAATGAGGGTGTTAGCTACAGCTTTTCTGTTCACAGTTACTTGTGCTTGACAGACTATTACTGAAGAGCCAAGTCACTCTACAGTAGGATTAACAGAACAGAATTCATCAAAATTACATTTATCTACTGGATTTGATGTGCATTTTCCAGAACTTGTACAGGCTTCCACTTCTGTTTTGTAAGTCTGCTCAATTTACAGCTTGGTGAATTTAGTAGAAAACTAGGATTGGTTTTCCTTTTCCTACTCAGAGCCAGATATTTGGAGTAGGACAGGTTTGTGGGTAGAATAATTTTACTAGGGAGTTCAGTAACATTTGAAGTACATTTAATAATACAAATTCTTGCTGTGAAGATTATCTTCAAACAAGTGAAAAAAACCAAACCCACAGAAATGCTCTTGAGAAACCAGGACCTCGCACCCTGCATCCCTGAGGAAGTTTTTTTATCCAATAACAAAAAAGAGTTATTAGTTCCAAAGTGCTTTGTTTTGAGGATTTCCACTCTCAATATTCCAGGAAGCCAAAAGAAAATCTGAATAAATGTTGGCATAGAACTTGCTTAGGTCATTTCAAAAAATCCCAGAGATTCTTAAATTCTTACATAATGCCCTGCATACCTCTGGTAATCTGTCCTAAATATCAGAAAGATTGAAGCTTACCCCATTAGCACTACTGATGTCTTCTTTTCAGACTAAATGTGATTTCACTGTTTTATGCTTTATCTGCTCCATGAGCAGCAGGCCTGCAGTTCATGCTGGTTTTACTTCAAAGTTCTGTGCCTCTTGAGGCTTTACCAAAGAATTGCCTCTGTTTCTGGTCATTAACTTACCAGTAAGATAGAGAAGAGTATCAAGATGATTAAAAACATAAATCATAATAATTTAGAATACGATAATGGGTTTACTAGCACAAAATATGAGAATGAGAGGATTTATGTATTTTGTGGATGTGTAAAGGTATTTTGTGAGTGATCCTTGTTTCATTCATGTTGTTCTGAAGCATCAGGTACAAATGAAGCTGATTAGTATGATTTTAACAATTTCTTATCATGCTGTTTATTCTGATCCAAGTGGAAGCCTTGAATTAAATATAGCACCTGTTATTTCTCCAGCTGAGACTATTTTCCAGATGGGATAACTCTGAAAAAACAAGCATACTACAGTTGCTGCTTTCAACAAAACTGGTTTCTGTCAGCTAAGCAGCAATAACCATTATTAAATAGCCTCTCATTTGCATCTGTTCATGTTGATCCAAAACAAAATATGCTAAACGCTTTTTAGCTATGTTATTACACTTATTTATATTGATAATGTGAGTATGTATTTCATATGTTTGTACCACAATGGCCTAAAATAGCCAAGATTGTCTTTCTGCCCTTGCGGAGAACCTAGAACCTTACCTTGGCATTGCAAGTGGACTTGATTTCAGATGTGGCTAGGCTGAATCTTCAATATTAGTTTAAAAAAAAGTATCTTCTCTCCGCTAGAATTTGACAATGAGAGGGATTTGGATTTGTCTCCTCCAGTAAAAAGTGTCCATGTTTTTCGCTAATGAAGACAAAAAAAGTGCTGGTTCCTAATACAGCCCTTAATATGTTTTAGAGGACTCTATTGATCATTAATGAGCTGCAATCTACTTGGTATAAAACTATTTCAGTCATACTAAAGAAGGGAAAAAATGAGCTGTGCAAGTTTCAATAGCATTGAAAGAATTCAGAGCACCCTTAGGACTGGAGTGACCTCATTTAATTCCTAAGCCTTCTACTTGCCCAGTAGAGCTTAAAAGAAGCATCAGAAGAAGGATCACAGCCTTTCTAAATTTAGCCATTGGTACCAGCTAACAGAGCATGACACCAGATAGATATCTATTAGTTAAAAGATCACTCCTTTGGAGTGATCCATTAGGAAAAAAGTTCCTTGGTGTTCCTCACTACAGAAAGACCAATGAATCCAAGAAAATACTTATTTGCCTCTCAATGTTTCCATTTTGTTCATACTAAAACAACATTGAAAAGGCTCTTTAAAATGGCTGGCATCATTTTAAGCCAAAACACAGCACAAAAATATAAAGAGCACCTAGAGACCTAGAACAGTTAGTACAGTATTTCTTGAGAAAATTAAAAATGGCTGAGGATTCTTCTCAGTATTGAGGATAAATCTGAGCCTGTACATAAGTAAGAGGACTCTTATTTCTGAGGTAATAATTTTGAAGAGGGAAAGGAAAGACCAAACCTTGTGGAGTATTGATAACTTAGGATCCAAAAGAAGCATGTAGGAGGCCTTTATCTAAATGTCTGGTTTCAAAGAAATCAAGGCTAGCAGCATTCCTAAGATTTCACTTCAGCCATTGTAAGTTTGACATGAAACCCTTAGCTCAAAGATTTTGTACAAATATATATTTTTTTTTTTTCTGAAAAATCAGATGTGATCCACAGGCCAGGAATTGGAAAGACTGGCGCAACTCCAGTCCCGAGATTGCTACAGTGGCAGTCGATGATGAGAGGGGGGATGTGCTCGGGCAAGTCTGGCTTATCTGGCTCGAGTGAGTTTTGTCCATAGTGGCAGACTGGGCATCAGCGTGACACTGAGGCATGCAGACAAGCCTTCTATGAAATGCCTCCAAGAGTTTGGCTTACCCTGCTGGTGCTCTCATCTCCAGCTCTTGACAATGCAAATGAAAACTCCATTGGCACTCTGGTTGCTGTCAGGAATGCCTGCACACATCTGCTCCCGAGTGCAGCTTCAAACCAGCTGGCTTGGTTGCACAACCCCACGGGAGTATTTGCATTTAATCTCTTTGCCCCCGAGGTTTCTATCCAGTCAGGAGTCAGCCTCAGATGGTGCTGCCATACCTTGAATCACTGTTTTTCTAACAGGGGTGGTGGAAAGAGCAGAGCAGAAACATGTTGGGGGATCTGCCTCCCTGCCTACTGCAGATGGGGCTGGACCTGGTTTGCCTTCCCGATCCTAACCCTAGCAAGTAAAATGAGATCGTTAATGCAGATAGTAGCTGTGTTACAGATAATTCTGTGTACCAGTGGTTTCTCTTGCTTCTGGAGGTTTTACAGGAAAAGGACATGTTTTCATTAGGAAAATTCTGGTTGTTTAGTAGACCATTGAAACCGTGACAAATGGGAGAGATAATCAAACCTCTTGACAGGGATGTTAAACTAGTTTAGTCGTTTTGTGCTTATTTTTAATCTCTCCAGTGGAACAAAACTGTGCAGTGCAGTGTCACATGCTGTGTCACAAAGACGTCACATTGCTGTGTGAAACAGTGTCATTTTTAGAAGCAAATAAATACTTACAGAACTTTTCCAGCCTGTAGGTTTGTTTTGTGGAGTTTCAATCCACAAGTACCCGATACCCATAAAACGTGGGGTAAGTAAAGATACTTGGGGTTCGAGATTACTTTTTTCTCTAGGGAAAGAAAACAGATGAGGTTGTTTATGGAAATACACAGGTCCCAACCCCAACTGGAGATGGCTCTTCCATAGGTGTTGGCAATGGGCAGAATAAAGGACTCGACGGTCCAAACTCTGCCTGTCCCTGGCACCAGGAGGCATGAGGAGCCATCCCCACCTCTGTGTCGGACACAGATACCTGGGCCTAACTGGGCTTTCGCCGCAGGGCTCACCCTGGACCTCGGCCCTCTGCGGTTCTCCAGGTTCCATCTGCTCCAGGAGCTGGGCTCTGCCCCCTCCTCACGGCAGGGCCGTGGCAGCTCACTGCAAGCACGGCTGCGCTAAAGGCCCCGATCGCCTCTCTGCACTAATTGCTCCGGATTGTTACAATCTCATTAACTGGGCCCGTGTGACAGCCACAGCCCCGGGCGGCCGCGCTGCTCAGACCCTTTAAGGCGGGCGGGGCGGTCCCTCCGCAGCGCTGACGCGGGCGCGGGGCGTCGCTCTGGGCGGCACCGCTCCCGCCCAGCTCGCCCGCATCCCTCCCGTTCCAGATCCTTCTGGAAGGGCAGCGCCGCCCGAGCCCTGCCGGAAAGAGCCGAGGCGGCGCCGGGGCCGGGCGGGCTCCCCGCCGGTGGCGCCTGCGNCCGGGAGAGTGCCCCTTCCCGGGAATGCGTGTGCTGGGGAAACACTCGTGTGTCTGTGTGCGAGTCCCGGCTCCTGGCGGTGCGTGTCCTTGAAATCCCGCGCTGTGGTGCCGGGGGAGCCGCGCGGCTCCACGGGCACGGTGCATTCCTGCCCTTGCGACGCTTTGGTTTGGGGTAGCCAAAGATCTCCGTGGAGTGCATGTGTTTCCCCAACTCTGGAACGGCTGCCAGGGCTGGGAGCGTTTCCATTAACAATTACATGACTGGTGGCGAGACTGGCGAGGAGGAGGAGGTTGATTCAGCAGGGAAGCGGCGCGATGAGTTCCCTCTCCTTAAACCTGTTTTCACTTGCACCGCATCTGCTGGCCCTGGAATACCGAGGTCTGGCGAGGAAGGGGGGAGGGGGGCAGTGGGCAACGTCCGTGATGATGGGAGACGCAAGAGTAGGTGGAGATTTTGCTCCTCTGTTTCTATGGGATACGTCTAGGATTTTTAGAGCTCCATCTGTGCATAATTTTGAAGGAGGATTCAGGAATTCGTGTAATACTCATAAAAATCGGGGGTTGGATGGTGCTTCCCTTTTTACAAAGGGACTCGTAGCCGACAGAGGAAGCTGTTTCTGCTGTGAGAGACTCTAGAGTAACTCCAGCACTGCTGCCCTGATCCCGGAAAATGTAGGTGTAGGTTTTGCTTTCTAAAAAGTTGGTTTTTAAAAGCGGAAAGAAGTTGATTGCCAAAATGCATGGTGTCTGTTTTAATGGGAATACTCTTTAAAGCTTCTTACTGTTTAGAAAAATGTATTTCTCAAATTAACTCTCAGGAAGTAATTATCTTCCTGCACTAGATATGCTGTGAGAACTGAAATTCTGTGCCCTTTCAAATGCAAAGTATCCCATGAAATTGTTGCCCAGATAATCCTCAGGCAGCTGCAGTTTCCTCACCCCTTGTGATGAAGAGCGCTTCCAATTCTTAGCTATTTTTGGAGTGCGTTCTTTGCAGGTAGGCTTACCTGCATTTAATATTTTTCACACTAATGTCTGAATAACTATACTTTCAAGATACTTGCAAAGTGATTATGAAAGAGGTTCAAGTTAGCAATTACAGCATCTGGGGTGCCCATACACTTAAAGACAGTAGCTATCATACTTTAAGTGGCATTTTCCTTGGCTTTTTCTGTCTCGAAATGTAGTAATACAGGAGAATTTAAGGAACATCTTTTCTCATGTTATTGTCTTGAGAGAAATCAAGCAAAGGTAAATAGAAATGTAACAGGTTCATAACTGTTATGTAAGTTTATCATGGTAGCTAAATCTTTACTTCAAGTGGGATTTGAGTGGTGTAGACAGATCTAATTTTTAAATCAAAACTTTTCCTACGGCACATAGCAACACAGTAAATGAACCTCTTATTTAAACGTTTCTATAGAGGTGCTCACATCATGCAGGTACTTGAGTTAGCTGTTATTTAATTACATTCTGTAATCCAATGCTTGGGATTGTCAGTGTTTGTAAAACCATGTATCATCCTGGAAGCTTTAGTACAAATACTCTACAAAGAAAGGAGAAGGATTCTGCCAATAAGCCATGCATTTCAGTAGAACCTGGATGTTTCCTGGCTCTTGGCCCTGTATCTCTTTGAAAGTTACCTGACAGCTGACTTCTCCTGACCTGGGAATTTCAGCAGGTCTGTTGAACACATTTCCAATGCTTCTGGTGCATTAAACTCATGGCAAATGGCCCTTTCAGGTGCTCTGCCTCACCACTGTGGTTTTGTGGAAAAACAAGACGGTTGTTGATAGCTCCTAACTTACTTCAGACCGGGTGTAATTAATGTGATTACGTGCTGTAATTAAGATGATGTAATAAGGAATCTTGGAAACTACTGAATTTTTGAAGCCAAGCAGGGCACATTTATTTTTTTCACAGCTCTCCTTCCCAGCAGAAGGAAGGAGAAACTATCCATCCCCCTGTGCTGGAAGTGAATAATTGAAGTAAACTCTGGCATGAGCTGTGGTGGCTCTGAGTTGATGCTTCATGCTGTGCATGGGGTAATGTGCAAGTAGTGCTGTCTCTCAGCAGAGGCAGATTCCTGCACTGAAAAGGTGATGCGATAGCAGTGGCTTGTATACCATTGATTACTTTGGGAATTGCTCATTTATCTGACTTTCCTCAATTATCACAAGGTGTAATTGGGAACTGTAGTGTTGTGACATTAAAAATTGTAAAAGTTTTTCGTGAAAACTGAACTACATGTTTGAAAACGTAGGGTAATGCCTCGTGTTTGCAGCAGTTAAATCTGGAGAAGGTTTTGGATGTCAAAGGGGAGAGGTTGCTAGAAAATACGATCAAATTGCAGTGTCCTCAGTGATGGAGAGAAAGCAGGACGCAATCTGCTAGAGTGACCTTTATACATTCATTAAACAATTACATTTGAGCCGTATGAAATCTGGATTTCACTGTTACTTATTCCTGAATGGTTGTAGCCAGATCGTTGCCTTTTGGGCAGGAGTTGAGTTTCAGGTCTGTGATGTGAAGGTGTGGTGTTAGTAACTTCCAGAAAAAAAAGAAAGAACATTTCCAAAGGCGGTGATGAGGGGCCAGATGGTGGCCGGGACCTGATACAGCCTTTGCTGATCCAAGGGAGTGTTCGGTGGTAGCCCAAGAAGCTGCAGGGAGCTGTGGATTTCAGTAGAGCTTCCCAAGCCCTGGGTGCGTGGGAGCTGTCCCCAGATCTCTCCCCTTCTGCCTGTTTGCGGTATGTGCCTTCGAGTCCTCAGTTGTGGAAGCACTTAACAGCTTGTTCAGCTCCAGTGGGCTTAGATGGTTTGTGGGTTTTTTAATTGTTGTCTTACGATTGTTGCTAAGGGCTCTTAGAGAGTGAATGTGGCCCTGTCAGACTCAAGGGCTGTTGAGTCAAGAGAACCTGACTGGTAAAGTTCAGGGGTTTGAATTAAATCTCACAGGCTTCTTATATTTTAACCTGTGACCCAAAAGTAACTACCAGTGCCTTTCCTTCATGGTAAAATCTGTAGAACATGCAAGCTTTTACAGAATTCCTTAAATGCAATTAGAATGACAACAGTTGCAGTTGCTTGCTGTTTCTAAACTAATTTACAAAGAACAAAATACCTAGAATTCCACTTCAGGTTCTGGTGCTTCATGCAGTAATGCTGTTATTAAAGACGTGCATGTTCCGCTGCTTGAATTTTTGGGGGTGTTCTAAAGTTCCGTGGAACTATTTTACAATGTTCTGTTTTACAGCTGTATTTCCCTTTTTTTTTTTTTTTTCCCCTTTCCTTAGAGCATGTATATCTTTAGGATCCAAGACCCGAGCTATTGGGAATGCAGCAAAGAGCCAGGTAAATGGATCAAAAAATTTTTAGACTAGTAAACAAATTATCTTGGAGAAGATTGTCCTGGAGTAGTTTCTTTTGATAGCTTACATACTGTGTTCATTGGGATTTGTTTGTTTTGGTCCTTTCTTTGGTTAAAAGCCCGTCCTGAAAATAACTAGGTTAAAACACTGATGAGAGAGTAGGTGTGGGGAGGCTTTACATCCAGAGGAGAACTTTAGAGGAGAACATTAGAGGAGAACTTTAAAGGAAGGGAAATGTCTTAATTTATTGAAGGTTCGTTTAAGGTTAATGTAGGTAATAACTTCATTAGTTCCTGCAAGCAGCCACTGCAACAATATAGGATCTTAAATATTGCATGCTGTAAAAGAAAGCTCCTTTAAAATAAAAAGAACAGTGAAAATTGATGGCAGCAAGTTAATGGATATTACAGAGAGAATTACATTTGAATTTTTTTTAGCAGGCACCCTAGATTAAAAACTAGATGATTCTTTCTCTCTCCTCACACTTTGCTTCCTAGTAAATGTTTGGGGCTTGACACTGGTCAGTATGTGCATTCTGCCCAACATAAAAAATGCCTTTCTGCACAGTCCTCTTTATCAGAGTGTCATGGATAATGAAAATATCTTTGCCACAGATTGTCACAAACGTAAAAAATGCAGTACATGGTTTCAAAAAACTGCATGGGAGAGCGTTTGAAGATCCTTACATACAAGCTGAGAAGGCCAAACTTCCCTATGAACTTCAGAAGATGCCAAATGGTTCCGTAGGAGTCAAGGTGAGTGAGAGTTTCAGGTGGAATCTCTCCGGTGGTAGGGATGAGCACTTTGGGCCTTAACTTCCTGTGTGGTCACTTACATTTTCCTTAAGAAAACTAAATATATTCCTGTGCCATTCCTGTGTCTCTAAATAAGCCCTGTACTTTCTCCATGATGTCCACTGAGGTTTCTCGTCAATCATACTGGTTTTCCATAGTCACATTAGTAGCTTTTTACTTCACTTTACTAGATTTACCTTCGAATCTGTATAATTACAGTGTGAGATTATTAGTTCCCATCAGACATTCAGAGACTGAGTGTCAGGAAAACAATATAATGCTCTGAATATCAAATTTGAACAAATTATTTTTAAATTACTTCCAAACTAAATGGCAGGAGTGCTTGGGATTGCTGAAGAGATGGTAGCTTGTTAGGAATTCAGGACACAGAACCTCCCATGAAGGCTGAGGACTCAACTGCGTTTCCTGAGCAGGGCAGGATTGTTGGAATTGCCTCATTTACACCTTCCCTGCCTCCTGTGCTTGAGTGACTGTTGCAGGAAGCAAATGTTCCTTGGGTTTGCTCCAAAACTTGTATTTTTAGCATGTGTAATAGGACAATGTGATCCTATGTGTATTGTCATTTCTTGTTGTCTTTTAAATTAAAAAAAAACACAAGCAGCAGAAATACTGTATCACTGTGAATAGTCCCTTGAGACAACTGAGGTGTTAAGCTTCCCACAAAAAGACCCCAAAACTGAACTGTTCAAGGTGTTTTGTAGTGAGCACAGATTAATTGATAGGGACTTACTTGTGTCTAGAGCCTGGTGTTAAATGGGTCTCAATGCTCAACATTACAAATAATGTCCAAGTTGCATATCTTGAGAGCAAAGTTGAGATGATTGATCACAGAATCCCAATTCTGTTTCAGGTGAGGTACCTGGATGAAGAGAGACTGTTTGCAGTGGAACAGATCACAGGAATGTTGCTGGCCAAACTGAAGGAGACTTCAGAAAGTGCTTTGAAGAAACCAGTGGCTGACTGTGTGATTTCAGTAAGTTGTGATTCATTTATTGTAATCCATAGACAGCTTTATGCAAGCTAGGACCATTTATACCATGGTGCAATGGTAAGAGGCACAAGTAGTGGAAAGAAATCATATCCTCAAAAATGGGCCTTTGTTACAGGTTTTTCAAATGAGAATACTTCTCGAAGCATGTGTGAGGAGATGAAAAAGTTGTTAAACCAAGAGTGTGTTTTCAGAAAGAACATAATGCTTAAGCTGATCCAGTCTGTCTGTCTCCAAGGGCTACATACAGTATTTCTGATTACTGTAGTTCATGTTACAAATGGGAGCTGTCCCAGGTGCAAGCATATCCTCCTTGGTTCCAAAGAACCTTCCTACATTCGTGTTAAATTTCTTTGTTACCTGGTTGAGCACTGTTGTAGTGCAGTTAAGAGCTGCCTGATCTGAGGGTCATGCTGATTATTTGACAAGCCCAAACTACTTGGCTTTGTTACCAAAAGTCTTTTTATTTGGTTGGTTTGCACGTGTTTTTTTAGCTGGTGTCCTCTACCACAAGGTGAGAGTGGAGCTTGAAGATGAGGTTTTGTTCCTGATATGAAGTCCTGTGCCTGCTTTTCACGTGGTCTTTGTTTACTGGCCCTGGTGAGAAGTTTGGGCACGAAGGATTGCAGTTATCCCTTCTCTGTCAGACCAAGACATGGGAAGGCTGTGTACTTCAGCTGTTAGAAATCTGCTTTGATCTTTTCCCGTGCTTCCTTATGGCATACAAAGACGCTGGGAGAATACCTCCCACACACAGGGATCCTTGGCAATGCCTCACTGTGGAAGCCAACAAAACACACAGTGAATGGAGCTCTACGTCTGCTGAAGAGGTGCCAGCTGATTGCAGCCAGATCCTAAATGGGCACTGATTGTGCAGTGGCTATTTCTGGTGTCACTGAACCTTGTATCACACTGTAAGCTGGCACTGTGGTAGAAGTGGTATCTGAAAAATGGATACAGGTTCAAGTTTAATTCCAGCATTGCTGCAGTGCTTGTGCCATTGACTTGCTTTGGGGCAGTGTGTGAATATTTTTTGGGTTGACTTTGTCCTGCACAAATGTTTCTAGAAACTGGTGATGATTTTAAGATGAGAGACTCATCAGAAGAATCTGAGAAAGCATTTTCAGGATTTTCTTGTGTGTGTGTGTTAAAATCTGCTTTATTGACAACAACCCTGGATGCCACTTCATTTTTGTCATAATCTGAACTTTTAATTAAAATATGCACTAAAATAAATTACCTAGCTCTTTTATTCACACTGCCTTATTAATTTTAGGTTGGCTTATAACAGTTTCTTGTGGTAATGACATTTATAGGGTAGCTTGATGGGCAAGTCTGACTTCTTCAAATTAAAAAAATCCATATCCCATAATATCCTATGTCATTATTTTTGGAAACAGGTCCCTAGTTTCTTCACTGATGCTGAAAGAAGGTCTGTAATGGCAGCTGCACAGATTGCAGGATTAAATTGTCTGAAGCTGATGAATGAAACTACAGCAGGTAAAGGGCTGGAACTTTTTTTGTCCTTTAAAGCCGTTCAGGCTGTTGAATGTGAGGGTGATGACACACTGCCGTTACGCAATCAGGAGCTTGGGAGAGAGCTGTCCAGGCTAGTACTGCCCGATCCAGCTTGGGAACTGGAAGCACAGCAGTGGGGTGGTGTGCAGCATTTAGGAGGCATGATGAGAGCTGAGGTTTGCTAACCTGAACACAGTCATATTTGGGAATAGCTTTGGAAATAAACCTGGGGTCTGTGCTTAAAGTTGTGGCAATCCTGTCAGCTGTAGCAATGGCACAACTGTTTCTATAAAGTAGCTGACTTCCTTCTTCTGGTTTTGGTGAATTCTAGGGTAGAGCACAGAAATACCTAACACTTTATGGGAACTAAAGTTTAAGGAGCTGCTTAAATCAGTAATTTTTATTTTTCTTGATTCTGTTTGCTTTTCGAAAGTCTCAGCTTTCCAAATGAGTGCTGGCAGTGAAATCTTAGATCTGTGTGAACTAGTCTTCCAAAACATTTTCTTTATTTCTTGGGCATGCTTGAATTTTGTAAAGCTACGGTAAAAAATACTGAAAGTAAGGCATTTCAAGGGAGAGTCTTAATCTGTGCAGTTTCACAAATTGCAGTGTTAATCTGGCTACACACAGAACTGAAATACAGGGAGAGTCTTCAATGCTAAGCCTTCACTTGACATCTCTTTCCCTCTTGTCAGTGAAAAATGTGTTCAACGTATTTTTGACATTTGAATAGAGTTGTGAAGATGTTTAGAAAGGGTAAACGTGGGTAGCCTGTCTCTTGGTAGCGCTTTCAATGTGTGGTCTGCAGCTGTGTGGCTTCCCCTTACCTTCCATGGGTTGGTGTTTTCCAGTTGCATTAGCCTATGGAATATACAAGCAAGATCTGCCAGCCTTGGAAGAGAAGCCAAGAAATGTGGTCTTTGTAGATATGGGGCATTCTGCATATCAGGTTTCCATCTGTGCTTTTAACAAGGGAAAACTGAAGGTAATCTTTTAAGTTGTACATTAAAAGCCTGAAGTATTTAAAACTCAAAATACTGCTGTGTGGAAAGATTAGGTTTTTTAAAAAATAAATGTCTACTTATATATGTCTAAATGTCTAATATTTTTTAAATGTGCAATACAAAACCTTTCTGTTAGATTTTGGCTATTTCAGCAAGTCAGTTTTTGTAAAATGCAGAAGTGAAGCATCCTAAAGTGTGTTTTGGAAAGTGCTTGATAATTAAGCAGACTGCAGAGCTTTTGTGTCATGTTATATCCCTGAAATATTTGCATGTTCAGGGAGCTTCCTAAGTGGTGTAGTTGTGCAGCTGACTCACTCGTGGGAAATTCTTGAGCTGTTTGAGTTGCTCGGAGGTGTTGGGGGTTTTTTGTGCCATCCGTGACAGTTCAAAGTCTCAATCCAGGATAGTTGAAGTCTAAATCTAGGATGTGAAGTAAAACTGAGCAGTCTTTGCTTCCTGGTTTGGAGGCTTCTGTCTGCGACCTGCTAATTGCTGAATACTTCTGTAGACCTGTCCCTGGTAGCCAAATGTCATCTGAAGCCGTGTGGAAGGCAATGATGGCACGTCTTGCTGCCCTGAGTAAATGACACAGAACAAACAGCGTCTAATAACTTCTGATCTCATTCTTTGATTCTGCCAGGTCTTGGCCACTACCTTTGACCCTTTCGTAGGTGGTAGGAATTTTGATGAGGCTTTGGTAGATTACTTCTCTGAAGAATTTAGGACAAAATACAAACTGAATGTAAAAGAGAATCCCCGAGCACTGCTGCGATTGTATCAGGAATGCGAGAAGCTCAAGAAGCTGATGAGCGCGAATGCGTCTGACCTTCCGCTCAATATCGAGTGCTTCATGAATGACCTGGATGTCTCCAGTAAGATGAACAGGTACTGGGTGCCATTCCCACTGAGGGGCAGGGGTTTGTGGTCTCTGAGCAGCCTGGTAACACCAAACACTCTCCCTGCCCTGCAGAGCTCAGTTCGAGCAGCTCTGTGCTGCCCTTCTGGCCAGAGTGGAGCCTCCTCTAAGAGCAGCCATGGATCAAGCCAGTAAGTAGAAGTAACTTGAGGTACTGCTAGTAATCCAATCATTCTTGATCTCCTTAATGATTATCTTTTCAATGTATTTTTGTATTTATTAGAATTGCAAAGCTAAATACTGAAAAGTTAAATGTAAGTTCCATTCATATGCTTGCCATGAATGCATGATCCCATTCCCGCCTCATTTAGTGCACATGCTACTCTGCAACCTTGATTATTGACCCTCGTTCACCCTGTGTCATGGAAAAGGTTGGCACTCTGAATTTATTAAAAAAACACAAAACAAGCAAACCAAAATGATGATGGTAAAAGATATTACTCTTTACTGCAACCTCCTGGCCAGCCTGTTCCATAAAATACTTACATGTCCTCACTGACCTGGTAATTTGGCAGTATATTCTTAAAATTAATTACCTAAAGCATGTGCAAATAACAAAGTAATTTTTTTTTTTTGCCTAATGCAGTGTAAAGGAGAGAATTAGACTTTACCAGGAAGGGTTTTACCACCAATTCTAGCACCTTCAACTAAAAGAAGAATTCTGCTGATCTCCTGATTTGGCTAGATGGCAAATACGGGAATTAAAAACCTGAGTAACTGCTGAGCAGAGCTGTTCAAGGACTGACAGTTGTTTGAGATGACTTCACACACATACCCTGATTTCAGAATTAAAAAGTTAACCTTGAAGCACAATCTACTCTTTATTAGATATATTGACCTAAAAAGTTTTTTCTTTTGGCAAGCAAAATTAAGCCAGATATAAAATGAGATCTGTTTGGGTTTCATTTTGTTGGTTTTGTTTGGGAGAGGTGAGGTATTGTCCAGTAGTGCAGAAGACCCAATTTCACCCTTCTTGAGTTCATGCACAGCAGAAGGGGGATGCACATGGACAACACACTTTAAAAAACAGCTGTTCTCATTGATGCTTGGCTTCTGCATTTCCCAGGTTTATGCAGCTATAAAACTTTGTAGCCTACAGGAGGAACAAAGAGTTTTAAAGATCTTGTCAGCCATAAAATATATTCGGTGCTTGTCACAGTGTCTAGATAATAAGAGAACTTTTATCTTCCCCCCCCCCTTTTTTTTTGTCCAAAGATAGCTTTTTGATATCTTGATGATAACTTAAGGGCATGCACTCTCTTTTCTAGAACTTCAGCGTGAAGATATCTACAGTATAGAAATAGTAGGTGGGGCTACTAGAATTCCAGCAGTGAAGGAACAGATCTCTAACTTTTTCTGTAAAGAGATAAGCACCACGCTAAATGCTGATGAAGCTGTTGCAAGAGGCTGTGCCTTGCAGGTATAGTTCCTGAAATAAAACTTTAGTATTGCTTCTTTAACATTACATACTAATGAAATACAGCTAACCACAAGCAAAAGGTCCTACAGCTGAAACAAGATACGGAGTGTTTCTTGCTCTTTCGCTAATTTGTGGCAGTGACCATGTCAGAAACCAGTCTGTTATATTCATTATTTTGCTGCTGTGTCATGTTAGAAGGATGGGCTTGTTGGAGACCTGTTAAATTTGAGGACCCAAATTCTGCTGTTCCACTTCTGTGTAGTCACTTGGAACCTTTGCTGGGTATCTTTACTGAAAATCACTGAGGAAGTAACATCTGTTACTTAAGTGGTTCAATTCAATTAACTATAGGAAGTTTCTGTTAAAAAAAATTTCTGTGATAAGCAGAACCTGCATATGACCTATATGCTAAGTATTGATTCTTGTACTTGCTATTTATTTGACTGCATGAGTATAATAAAACTTCGGTCTTTTTTTTCCCTAGTGTGCAATTCTTTCTCCAGCTTTTAAAGTGCGTGAGTTTTCCATCACAGATGTTGTTCCTTATTCTATAACGCTGAGATGGAAATCATCTTATGAAGAAGGAACAGGGTAAGTTGTACAGTGCCTGCAAAACAGTGTGTGTGTGGATATAAAGAAAAATGTTGAGCTGTGGAAAAAAACAGGCCTCAGGTTTTGAAACTGATGTGCACTTGAACACTTGAAATTTCAATTTTCTTCTTTTGCGTTCCAGTTACTGCTTAACAATTGGAAATACAATTAATTGGAGTGAAGTTACCTAATTCTTAACAAGAGTGACATAAAAAGCCCTATCCAGCTTTGACACCTAGAGGCCTTCAACCTCCAACTCTTGTTAAAAACTGACTTAAACTAAGTGATTGTTGCTTGGTTAGCAGGGCTGCTGATCTTTAACTTGACATTGATTATCCATGAAGTTATGCTCAGAGATTTAATGTTTTATTGCTTTAGGGAGTGTGAAGTCTTCAGTAAGAACCATGCTGCTCCATTCTCAAAAGTAATTACTTTCCACAAGAAAGAGCCTTTTGACTTGGAAGCTTACTATACCCATCCACAAGAAGTGCCTTATCCTGATTCCAGAATAGGTAAGGATATGTGAATAAAAACCCCATCCCTAACTCCTATTGATAGAGGAAAAAGAGGGGTTCTCCTTTCTTGTAAGATACATTATTTCCGCATTTTCTAGCTTACAGAAAAGCTTGGGTTCTTCAGAAAGGCTTGGCACAGGCTTCTTGGTTTAAGTGATCAAACCATATTGACATCTCTGTTTGACAGTTTGTAAAAAAAATTGTGCTTCTTCCTTCTGTCTATCTTTACAGGTTCTGAATGCTTCAAAAGAATTAAGCACAAAGAGTTTAGTGCTCTGTTGTCTGGTTCTCTCAGTCTCTATAAAATTGATAAGGATCTTATGTGCCTGCCAGCCTGGATTTTTCAAAGAAATTGGATCAAAGGAGCTGTTGCCTGTCTGGACAGATAGCACTAGACAAGTTATCTGTCATGTCTCTTTCTGTTAATCTGAGAATATAGAAGATAGGTGTTTCCTCAATTTAAGCATTTGTAGTAGAGTCTAAGGAATTAGATGGTACAAATAGGTTTCTTCATAGCTAATGCTACCTTACTTGCAGTTATTAGGAGACTCCTTGGGGTCTTTTATTCATAATTTTATTCACTGATTTATGAATCAGATACAAACTTGGTGCTATCTATTGGGCTGTCTATGCAAGAAGTCTGGGGTCTTTAGGAAGAAACGTTCTCCTTTGCATCTGCAGATCATCTACACTTACTTTGTTTCGCAACTTGCTGAAAATTTATCAACCTCACTGCTGTCAGAAACCTTGCTAAGCACTGTTCATTCTCCAGAAAGTGTAGTGCAGCCATATAATCAAATTCAAACAGAATCTTTTATCTCTGTTAACGTTTTATTTTTCAGTGTGAAGTTTGAGTTATGTGGACAAAAGAAACCATTTGAGGTGAATCAGAGTAGTTTCTCTAGTGTGATGGTTACAGAAGGCAACAGAGAAGTAGAACACCTAGTAAAGTACTGTCTCGATTTTTTTTAATGAAATAGAGATAAAGCAAAAACATCTTACTAATTGTCAGTGAACTGATAATTATTGGGGAACCAGCTTTTAGTTTATGTACCTTCAGCTTACATTGTAGGATGGTCAACTAAGTAGAAAGTTTCCAAATAGTTCCAGTTACATGAAGTCGCTGTTTAAATTAACACCCTTAAAGGAATGTGTTTGGGGTTTTTCTTCCTCTTTCTCTGCTTTTTGGGACAACAATTAAAGCTATCTCTGTTGTTTCCAAGGGCGTTTCACTATTCAGAACGTTGGTCCCCAGCATGATGGCGACAACTCCAAGGTGAAGGTGAAAGTGCGCGTCAATATCCACGGCCTGTTCAGCGTGGCCAACGCGTCTATCATAGAGAAGCAGAGCATAGAGGGGGATCACAACGACACACCCATGGACACCGAGTCATCAAGTAAGAACCAAGGCAGAGATGAAGAGCTGGTATGTAAAGCTTGTAAATATCTACACTGTCATTCTGACAACAGAGCTGATAATTGCAGGTTAAATGACAGTGTTTCGCTTCTCACAGTTACTGCTTCTCCACCCTTAAATTACTTCTTCAGTTGTGTAACACATTTCATCATGTTGATTACTAAAGTACTGGTGAAGTGTGGCACTAAGAAAAAAGAGTGGAAACACAGATTCTAAAAAAATAGTCATTTTTTAATGTTCTTTATCATCTCTCTAGTAGTCTTAGCATTATCTAGTGTTGATAGTAAATGGCAGTGTATTTAATGAGCTCTGTTGACAGATTAATTCTAGAGGTTGGTTTTTCCTCACAAGCTGTTTTCAATGAGTAAAAAATACATGTTATTTACTTATATATAGAAAACTTCACTGCCTCCTGAAAGTAGATCCCTTTGAGCTGCAGCTGCACCCCTTGGCAGTGCAGAGTTGAGGATTGGGTGCCAGGGAACACTTTGGAGCTGGAAACAGCAACCCCAAGCACTGGCCCTGACAGCCTTCCGCCTAAGATTTGGCCTTAGCTTCTCCCACTTTATTGGATAACCTACAGGAATTAAAGCAAATGGTTACACAATGAGCATTACATAATTGGTATAAGCAACTTATTAAATACTATGCTGCTTTCCAGGAATGTGAGCATATTTGTGATGCTGAGCATGATGCAGTTCCTTGTGGGCAAGTGCTCCATATGTGGTGTTTGTAATCAAGTGAGCAAAGGTTGGAAGTGCTAGAGCTGGCATTTAGTGTAAGAGGCATGTGGAGCTTACTTAGGAGTGTGCTGAATGCAGTATGAGTAGCTGCTTCCATGCTCAGACTTTCCATTTGTAGCTCTTCATTCATCTAACACATCTTCTGTTTTACAATGGTGCTTGCCAGCAATTACCTTTCAGTATTGAGGATGATACCCTCGACTCTGAGGAGGAGGTTTGTGGTGTACATGTGTCCTATTTTCCCCTCTCTAGCTGTTTCCTGTAGGCAAAGCAGTTCCTTCCAGTTGTTGGCTTTCCTGTGTGAACAGTAAGAACAGTAAATGAGGATTTAGATTTTACTTTTTCTATTCTGAAGTGGCAAAACTTCAAATTTGGTAAAAGTAGCCTTCATTCTTTCGACTTTAAAATGCAACATAGACACCCGTTCTAGAGTTTGAAATTTTCAAATAACTTTTTTTACTCTGCAGAACTACTAGTAAATTATTTTACATGTGTATGTAGTTTGTGAATCCAGAAATATTAGTTCGTTTTAATGGAGGCAGTCTCGGACCTTTCAGACTTTGGCTACAGCTCATTAGTTATCAGTCATCCTGAAAACTTCAGACTTACCCATTACTATGTCATTAAAAGTGTATTACTTAAACCAAGTGATCTGCACTAGTAATTTAACAGACTTTCAGATTGTTAAATTTAGAATAAGGCATAAGTGATAAACTTACTGATAAATTTAAATGAGGCTCTCCTGATTTTGGGTGGCAAGGAGGAACGATAGTTGGTCCTGTACTCCCAAGAGGCTGCTACTACAGAAGCTAATTTTTATTGATTTCACTGTCCTGTGAGACAGATGCAGATAATAATTGCAGTGATTAAATTAATTCTGCTTTGGGTTGCAAACTTTAAAGTTTAGGTCAAAAATGACAGAAGGTCGAAGTTCTGGCTGTTCCATAGAGAAGCCATTGTCGTTGCCCGTGTTGGTGGTGTGTTGCTAGGATGTTCTTTGATTTCATTTTATACACATTTGTTTCTAATTTATACTGAGTATTCACAAGGCTTAGTGTAATTATGTAATAGGGACAGACAGCAACATCAAGCAGCAGAGTAGAATTGTAATTTAATTTGAAAGCTATAAATACAAATACTACATCAAAATGCCTGTTTAAACGTGGTAAAGCAAAAATTAAGATTGATATTGAAGTTCATGTATTGTCTGTGATCTACTGTAATTGATATCAGTCCTAAATCTTACAGCAAACCTTTGCATTCAGTTATGTAACTCTCTGCAGGATAAAATGCAGGTTGATCAAGAAGAAGGTGTGCAGAAAAGTCAAGCTGAACAACAGAACCAAGCAGATGAGGAAACTGAAAATGCTGGAACTGAAACAAAGGTTTGTATTCAGTATTGATTCAACATTTTTTGCCCAGTATTCTCACACTTACTGATTTTACAATTTGCAAAACATGGGACTGTATTTAGAGGAGAGCTATATTGAAATGGTTAAAGTAAAGAATCCTGCCATAGCACTTTAGTTTTCAGCTTAGCATGATTAAGACTTTGAAGTAGGTGTTTGTTGTTTAACCTGGTTTTGTAACGATGATGGAATTCAGGGAGATTGGGAAACATTGTGAAGAATAATATGTGGTGCTTTAAGCTTTTGCACAAGTTTTCTTAACAGCTCTTTAAAGAAATTAAATTTCACCTGTTTGGTTCAAAATTAAGGTGGTAGTGATTTTGAATACAGAGGAATAATTAGGTGCTTAATTTACGTAAGTTTAATTTGTAGCTGGCTTAACTAGTTTCTTTTGTCTCTCTTTTTTGAGCATAAATGTAGTAATACTTGGATTCCTGGAAGTTTCTTAGTAGTGTCACTCTTTTCATAGGCTGCTTCTGGAGAAAAGCAAGATCAACCCTCCCAGCCAAAGGCTAAAGCAAAAGTTAAGAGTATTGACCTCCCTATACAGGCAAGCCTCTATAGGCAGCTGGGACAAGATCTGATCAATTCCTATATAGAAAATGAGGTAAGCAGCATGAACAAATGACCACTCAAATTAATGTCACTGTAAATAAGTATCTAAAAAATATTTGCAACCATTGACCTACATGATTTAGAATTCTTTAGGGGTTTGCCCTTAATTGGAAGGGGTTTTGTTTTGGTTGGGTTTTTGGTGAAATGACTCAATTTCACTAGACTTAACTTAGCCCATTCTGGTTGTGCTTGTAGTGATGACACAGAGGTGAACATTTTTATCAGTAATTGTGAATTATTAGGCCTCTTCCAAGTTCTGTGGTACAGTTTCAAGTGTGCTTGCTAAGCTTAACACTTAAAATGCTTTCAGTTTTAAGTATGCCTTTCTTGACCCTAGGGGAAGATGATGATGCAAGACAAGCTTGAGAAAGAACGAAATGATGCTAAGAATGCTGTTGAAGAATATGTGTATGAATTCAGAGACAAGCTGTGTGGAGTCTTTGAGAAGTTTATCACTGAAGAGGTAAGACTTGCCCGTTCCTTTGGATTTACAGGTTTTGAGTGTGGGTTCTGTGGAGGCTGCAGGAGTCTGTTGGACTAGTTTGGAGTAAGAGGTGGCTTGACTTCACAGCAGTGACGCTCGAGTTAATGCTTACACCTGACATTTGACTTGCAGAGTTCTTTATTGCCTGAGATGCTCCTCAGTGGCAAGGAAGGATTGGGGATGCAGGCAGAAAGTAAAAACCCTATGGTCAGCATAGCAAAGTAGGACAGATCACCGTGAGCTTCTGAATGGCATGAGTGGGTAGGAATAAAAAGAAAATCAACTGATAATAGGGAAGACTCTTAAGAGGTGCATGGGCTGTCTTAAATCGCCTCAGGACTGATGTTATAACTCTGGTAAACTTCACCTGCAAATGACAGGAGTAGGGCTGTCCTGCCTCTCTCATCACTCTCTAAAATCTTGGCTTTGAAGTGTGTTAATTACTGTTTTCCTTCACTATCACTTTGTCAGTTTCAAGCTGATGAAGCAGTCCTTTTTGAGTAGGGTAGGTTTGTGCTGAGGAGAGAAGTCTCATTTGAGGTGTTCCCTTCTGAACTGGAGTGTCAATAACTTGCTTTGTAGGATTCAAACAAGCTGACCTTAATGTTGGAGGACACAGAAAACTGGCTTTATGAAGATGGAGAGGACCAGCCAAAACAAGTATACATGGATAAGCTTCAGGAATTAAAAGTAAGGTTTTAAGTTGTTTCCTAGAAAAATCATTCATGTATGTTTGGGGGTGGGTATTCAGGTTGTGTATGTTAGGTTATGAAATGAACATAATATTTAGAACTAGAAGTGCAGGTTTTTTTGAGTTGTGCTCCTAATTTGAAAATGGTTGAAATGAAGCAGACTGTCACTAATGATAATAGATTTAATTGCTATGGGAATTTTCTGTCAGACTTATAGTCTGAAAGAGGCTTTTGACTGCACTCCTGGGTAATGAGAATTGCACCCCAGAATATATATTCTGGTTTTCCTGTTCTCAGTGGTCTTCTATAGATGTATTGTGAGACCAATTTTTGGGTTTAATATCCAACCATAAAGGCCCCAGAGTGCTTTAACTGTAGCTTCCATTGTATCATTTGATTATTAATGACGAACAGCCCCTAAATGCTTGATATTTTAATGATTTGATGGGGAAAATGTGAATGCTGATGAATAACTACTTTCAAGTTGAAGTATGTCTCTAGCCCGTGGGCTCCAGCTGTTTACTCTCCAGTCAGATTTCCTCTGGGGGAGGGATAACTGATGGAAATAGCAGTGTAGATCCAGGCAACTGCCTGGATACCAGTATTCAAGAGAAGGAAAAAGCAAATAGTGGCTGAAATTAGAAGTTTTCAGATGAACTGCTTGAAAATTAAAGCATCCACTAAAGCCTGACTTGTTTCTGTTCCAAATGTGCTTTTTGCAGAAAACTGCAAAATACTAAGCCTAGTAAGAACAGTCACTATTCCTGTGTTTAAACTTCTGCTTTTTCTGTTGTTGGACTAAAGAAATATGCAAAGATTTAGCTCTTTGAATGGGTGGAGAAAATACATTATAGGCAGCCTTCCTTCCCGTGCTGCATTGTATTCTTAGACCAGACTAAAGGAAATACATGTTTTGGAAAGATCATTGTGCTTATTATTCCAGAAATTTGGACAGCCTATCCAGGAAAGATGCATGGAACATGAAGAGAGACCAAAAGTTCTAAATGAGCTGGGAAAGAAGATTCAGCTCCTTATGAAAGCAGTAGAAGCGTACAAAAATAAGGTAAAGCCAAATGATTTAGCTGTTCTATGATGATAGGTGTTGTGATTTTTGGCTGTAGAGTTTTTGTGTTTAAAAAAATCCTATAAAGTTACTTCTTAAACTGCTTTAGAAGGGCTGTTGTACTTCTGCTCCTGAGAACTTTAAACCTGTTCTGCATTGCTAGCAGAAAGAGCTTCTTCATGAGAACATGAGTCAGAGATAATCACGTGTTCTTATGGTGGCTGGTACCACTTGAAATGGATCTCTCAATTTACAACTGTGACTGGTGTTTCTGTAACTTCTAAGATTAACTTAATTGGGTTAGCAGCATGTTTTAATTGGTAATACAAGTATCTGTCTCTCTCCTTAGGATGAAAAGTATGATCACCTAGATCCTGCTGAGATTGAGAAAGTTGAAAAGTACATTAACGAGGCTATGAATTGGTTGAACAGCAAAATGAATGCCCAGAACAAACTAAGTCTAACTCAAGATCCAGTTGTCAAAGTGGCAGAAATACTAGCAAAATCTAAGGTAAAAAAAAAAATCCTTGTGCTCGTTGCATTCTAACCAGTTTTTCCTGAACCAGATTTTGGCCTAGATCTGAGCTGGAATATTATATCTGCAGAGATTTTAAAGCTATTAAAAAATCTTTACAGAGGGAGCAGCAATTTTAGCACTCTTCAGTGCGGGCTCTTAATTTACAGTTACAAGCCTTTGTAAAATACTGAGTTACAGCACCGGGCTTCTACAGAATGGATTGTCATACAGGTTTGTAACAGTTCAGGAGCTCTTCAGGTAGTGAAAGGCTTTTTTTGAAGTTTCTAGATTTAATAGAATAGAGAAGTCTAGTCCTTGGCAATGAAATTCCAGGCCATTATGGACCAGAAACAGATAAGAGACACTGTAGTTGAGTGCAGTTGCCATGCCACCAAATGACCTTGCTGTCTCTCTTGTGTCACAACTAGGAATTGGATAGCTTCTGTAATCCCATTCTATCCAAGCCCAAACCGAAGATAGAACCTCCCAGTGACGGGCAGTCCAAAGCCAACGGGGAGCACAACGGACCAGTGAATGGACAGAGCGCTACGGAAACAAAACCTGAACCAGCAAAGGACAACCCACAGCAGACCAAACCCCCCGGAGAGATGGAAGTGGACTAAATCTTGCATTTCTTTTACTTCATTAAATAGTGCAAGTAACCACAGGGTCCATTCTTTTTGTCTGGTACACACCTCAGATGTTCAGTTACTCTTAGCCAAATTTCTGTCATTTGTTGCTGAGTAGTTTTGAAAGTGTTTTATATTAAGTACACCTTAATATAATGTTCATTTCCACTGATGTTCATTTCCACTGATGCTGCTTATGTGGAGCTTTAGCCAAATGTAGATTGTATAAGTCAGTTTAAGCTTTCCCAATATATTTTATATCAAACATACAGAATTGATATATAAATGGCAACAATCTACCTTATTTAAAGCTTTTATTGTGGATAAACCTCAGCTCCTTTATTCAGGAAAGGATACTGTATTGCACTACTGATGCTCAAGTGTAGATCTAATCGCATCTTTATTTTGGAAAAATATTGGAATTGAAGTGGCAAAACGTGTCACTTGAAGCACTGACCTTTTCTAGTTATTGTATTGTTATAATTTAAATATTAAAATAGAGGTTAGTTGGCATACCAGTCCATCTTGTTGATGTACCATGAGAATTGTACGGTCTTTTTCATAGGAACTGAATAATACAAGCTTAAGCGTTTTTTAGGTTCCCATACCACTACCTGTCTTCATTACAAACTGCTCCAGCATGTGGCTCTGCCATGTGCTGGAATTCCTGGTCTCTGTGCACATTGCTGTACATACCCTACTGCGCTTAGGACAGGGGGATGCTAGTGAGAAGAGGATGAAAGGGGAGAACATTCAAGGCCTGCTGTATAGCTTTTCCTTGAAAATGTCTTATTGCACATGGAACTATTTCCACTTCTTTTGTTTTGAATTCAGTTTACATCTTGATCATATCTCATCCTGGGGAGGAGAAACAACAGAAACAGTGCTGTGCAAACTGGGTATCACCACCCTGATTCTGAGGTTGCTTAAATGCTGTTTGGTGCAAACTTGAAAGAAATGCTGAGAGCTTATTTAAGCCTTGATGCTCAGCACGTAAATCTTTTGGTCAAGGATCAAGACAAAAGAGCTTAAAAACTGGATATTATTACCCCTAAGATGGAATCTACTTGATGAACTCGCATAGCTTACCACTTAGCTTTGGTCATTTAGCTCTCTAATGAAAGTGTCTACAATGTATTACACAGTAGAATCACTGTTTTCTTTGATACGTCTTAAACGTTGTCACGGTCCAATGTGTGTCCCGAATATATTCCAAAGGCTTCTGTCAGTCACTGAGGTACTGCAGCACTTGCTAAAGCCAGTCACTATTGATTGCAAACAACTCTTCTAGTGGGAATGAGCTACTCGAGCTAATAAAAGTGGTTTCTTTACTCAGTCAGCATAAGAAACTGGGATTAGTTGCAGTGTAATGCTTCAGTGACTTGAACTATGTCCCAAAACCAAATTCAGGTACTAATCAGGCGCTCCTGCAGCAGTTCTCCCTTATGAGGTGTTGCTGTTGTGAACAAGTGAAGAATCACAATCTTGTTTCTGGCTTTGGTAGCCATTCTATCTTCAGCCATGCCCTTCATCTTCTACCACTGTTCATGCTACAAAAAGTAATTCATGACCCCAGTAGAGGTGAATTCAGCTCTCCCATAGCTTCACAGAAAAAGGAAGCATCATTTAGGGCTGTACATAAACCTGCCAGACTAGTTCAAGTGCTGGAATTGTATCTTCATGACTGACATCCAGTGACTGAGATGCATGTACTTTGCTCTCCTTTCTGTTCCTCTTCCATGCAATCAGTGTGGATGGTCTGACACTGCAAGTTTACATGTTCAAAGCCCTTGAACAAAAACTGAGTGACCTTGAGGAGAGTTGCTCTGCAGCTCCTCTGCAACCTCAGTTTTGAGTTCTGCCACGGTTGTCACACCTCTGGTACTGAGAGTGTGACTGTACTGCAGCATCAGTTGTCCTTTCAGTCAGTCATGACTGAGCTGGCTTTGGTCTCGTAGGCTTTAACACCATTTATATCCTAATGGCTTTTGCCACAGCAGTGTACTCAGTAGCATTCTCAAGTACCGGCTTCCTAAAATCCAGCTGCACAACAATTTCTCTAGGTAGACTTCTTGGTACCTGTGGCCAGAGAGCACAAAACAGCAGAAATCTCCAGCGTCAGCTCTCCAGTAGCTAAAGGTCATGTGCAAGAACAGTGTCTTCTGCTCGTGGCCATCAGATGCTAAATACTACGTTACAGACATTTGAGGCAATTCTTAGGATAAAGGCTAGAAAAATCCTGCACGCTTAAAAGCAGATACAGTTCAGACAAACAATTGTAGTCAAGTTTTCTTACGAGGATAGGGGTTTTTTTTGCTGTGCATCTGGTCTGTCTCTAGATCCCTGCTGAAGAGGAATGCTGCCCAGACTGCCCACAGAAGCTGGCTCTGAGGTCCATTTTAGGAATCCCATTTGGGAGGGCAGAGTTGATCTTTCCACAGTGAGGTTCACGTTAATACATGACTTGTTCCTGTGTAATGTTTTCTGTTAACAAAGAGGAGATTTTACTGAGATAGATTTAAGTACTTACACACTATGCACAACTTGAGGTTTTGTGTGTCAGACTCAACAAGCAAGTTCCCTTTGCCTACCCTGACAGCACCAGAATGAGTGTCTTTGCAACATGAAGCTTTGTTTGGGAACCAGCAGTAGTCTCTTACTCTGCATCTTGAACATTATAAAAGCAGGTATTTGTTGATAATGTCTTAATTGAAACTTTCTGCTGAGGGCAAGATACATTTCTAATGTTTGAAAATGTTTCCTCTGTCCCACAAAAAAAAGGAAGCAACACTATCTTTGTAAAGGCAGTAGAGTTTTGTTTAAAAAAAAAGGTTTGTAAATCAGGTTCTAAAGTTTCATGTAAAGATTTACTTATAAACAAGCATAAATACATTGTTTCATTTTACCAGTAAGAGCTTCCTTCTTTACTTTAAAGAGGACTCATTCTCTCCTGTCTGGAGCGTTAATGGACTTGCTCAAGAAAGGACTTCAAAATTAATTTGTTTTAATTTTCTTTACTAAAGTTTAGTTTAGAACTGATTCATTAGTTCCTTTCTGCTTTTTTTATTATGGTACTCTAGACTCCAAGGAGTTTCTTTGAACTTTATGCAGATGTAACATAAACAGATTTGTAACATTTAAGTTAGGGTTTTATGCCCTTCTTTCTTTAAGCTGCTGCTTCATGAAAAAATACCCCACAATTGTGAATGAAGTTTTTGATTTTGTATGTCTGAATTTGAGTGAAGACTCCTCTCCCTTGCTGGCTTCTGGCAGTGTTGTTCTTTCCCTGCTTAAATACTGCCTTCAGGGCATGCTTGCAAAACTTGGAGTGAGCAGCTGGGTCCTGAATGCTCAGAGGCAGCTGGGAAGCACCTGACCTGTATTCCCCAACCTACATTCCCGCTGCTCTGCCTCCCAAGGCCTCGGGATAGAGCAGGGGGGAAGGTGCCCCTGTCTCTGGCATGGCAGCACAGGAGGGAATGTGCAGTGTCTGGGGTGCAGTGCCAGCGTTCTGGACACCTTGTGGTGTGTGGGATGGAGGTTTTGGTTCTTCCACATACAAGTGAGGGTTGTTAATGTAAAACATCCAATCTGTATGTGGATGAGATTTCTTTGTATCTTCAACATTTTAAATTCTTTAATATTTCCCAATATTTCAGTGTGCTGAACTCCAATTTCTGCTACAGATGCTAATAACAGTTCTCAAATACTCCATATTTCAGTGGGGCTTTTCCTCTAAGGATTATGTAAGCGCTGTTTCAGGAAACAAGGAAGGAGCTGGCAGGAGACTTCTCTTCCCAATTATTTTTTGACACCAGTGTGAAAAATTAACAGCCTTAACAAAACTTGGAATCTGCACTTCTCAGAGCTCTGGTTATCCATGCCTGTCAGTTAACCAATGCTAGCATCCAAAACATGAAGCTATGTTGCAAACACACTGCATTTGCTGGTTCAAAGCACCTGCCCAACTTCTGTAGGAAAAGAAGCTAAATTCAATTCCTATAGATCAGTGCCATCATGAACCTCATTCCTCAAAATAAGACTTCCATTGCTGTGTAATCACACTGTAATACTTCAGTACACTGACTTCTGTGAGCCCTTCTCAAGTGAAGCTCAGATGCCCAAACTTGAGTTGTGGGCTGGTATAAGGTCTGCCTGCTCTAAGGATGCTTACATTAATTGCCACTAATTGCTGTGAGTTTATTAATTGGATGGAGGAATATTCTTTTGCCTCTTACACTTTTGCTACTCTTTTCTCATCTTTCAGGCACCAGGAGACAGAAACTCTGTCAAAAGAGGTGGTAAAAAACATGTTGCTTAACAAAAGGCGTTAATGCCTCATAAATTTTAATTTCAACTCCCAAGATAGCATTTGGAGTATAAACACAAGCTCTTAGTAGCTACAGAAAGTGTCGGGTGGCTGACTCGTAGCTGAATTCTTAATTCTCTACAGTTGAAATTTGAAGACTTCAACCACTTACTACACTTGTATATAACAGTGAAAACAACTAAATGTGACTGTTGGCACTGCAGAATACTAAACCAGGAATGTGCTTGATGTGACTTACTTGATACAGCTATTAAACCTTGGTTTCCTTCTTTCCTGGTCAGAAGGAAATATGTCAAGCAGTGAAAACCAGGAATCATTGCAATGAAATTAATGAAGAATCATTTCTAAACAAAAATGCAATTAAGAGCATACCCACCAGCCACCTCTGCCAGGTATTGAAATAGTTTAATTACATTGATCAAAAAAGGTGGTAGTCCCTGAATGTTGCAGTGGTTGGAAAAGTTTCTTTCCACAGTTGCTAACCATATCTCCACGGGTTGAGGGGGGGAAGAGATGGGAGTGTCAGAATTCAAAGCGGTGTTTAAGTATGGAAAATGTTTACGATGTATGTAAATGGGATTCTTAGTAGTGACAGATCATGTGCAAATTGACAAGACTTCAATTTATTTTTGAATGGCAATATAGATTGTCAAGGTTGTGTATAATTACAATAAATATATAAACCGCTACTTGAACCATAAGTGACCACCCAAGACCTCATTTTTGCATCAAAGTTCTTAAAAGCAGCTTTGTCTAATGTCAGGGGTTGATAGAATGTGAGTTTGTCAGAAGGGCCACAGGTAAGATAGAGGCATTTTTGGTGCCTCACCTGTCCTGCTGTGGCTTCTCTCGCCCTTCTCTGTCCAGGCTGCTGCAGCCCAAACGTGGCACTGCTTTGCTTCTGGGGAACTCCAGTTATTTCCACAGCTGCCGTCAAATCTCTGCCTTTGGATGAGCACAAATTCCCCAGTTTCCAGTAATTCAGGAATGACTTACTGCAACATACCAGTTCAAGGTAGTCTTCCTGTGCCTTGAACTGCTTGGGGAAATGGATGGCTCTGGGCACTGTTGGTTCTCTGAGCAGATGAGGAGGTGCAGCTGGAAAGCAGCAAACTGTGGGATTCCTCCAGGAATTTTTCTATGTGCTAGCAGTGTAACGGGAATCCCTCCATCCTCCACCAGGATGCAGTGACTGTAGAATTCCACATAACCCATACAAATGCACCAAAACACAACCTGATTTGACATTTTTATATCCATCTTCCTCGGTACACTTTAAAGCTCCTCTAAGTCTGCATTTCTTCCAGGCTTTGCATTCTTAGATCTCAATAAAGAATAAAATATTTCAGCTATATTAATTTTACAGGCCAGTTTGGGGATTTAGGGGTGGGGAAAGGTCCTTCCTATGAAAAAAAATGGTATGTATTTACATGTATGTATACATGCACATACGTATATGCATGTATAAAAATGCACTTAAAATCAACTCGATGTGCTTAACAGCAGCCAGTACAGGAGAAAATACTGCCCTTAGCCCACTCTGGTGTCTGAGCATCTCAGATCACTAAATCAGCCCCTTCATACTCCAGTATTTACCTGCTATGCAAGGCTGTTGACCACCAAGGAAAGCATTTCCCTGTCACACTGCAAAAGAGGACTGTTCTAGCAAAATAACATGAATGTGGAAGGAATCGCAGAATATCCTGAGGTGAAAGGATCATCAAAGTCCAACTCCCGGCCCCGAACAGGACACCCCAGCATTCCCACCATGTACCCTAGGGTATTGTCTAAATGCTTGAGCTCTGTCAGGCTTGGTGCTGTGGCCACTTCCCTGGGGAGCCTGTTCAGTGCCCAGACCCCCTCTGGGTGAAAAACCTTTCCCTATTATTCAGCCTAACCTTCCCCAGACACAGCTTCAAGCCATTCCCTCGGGACCTGTCAGGTGTAGGTAGCCAGCTAAAATTCTCAAGGAATTAAAAACACAGCCACGATGTAAGGCTAATGGTATTTCCATCAAAATACCTAAATACATTGTGAGGCCCTAGGTTTCAACTTTTGCCTGAAAACCAGCTTCTCTGGAACTGTAATATCCTAACACTGCCTCAAGGGGCTGGCTCGGTGCAGTTTCAGGGAGAAACGAGCTGCTTGCAGAATAAAAACAGTTTATTCACAGGGACTGTGTTTGTCACAGAGCTTCTGAAACAAGAGTGTCCCCGTGATCATCACCATGGTTGCAAGTAAATATTATCCTTTATCCTTTCTCAGCTTAACTCTGTCCTACATTCTTCATTCTCCCTACAAATATCAGTGTGCTCTTCCTTTTATAAGGTTAATTGGATTTTCAGTAGTGCTGAAGCACTTGCAATTACAAAGAAGAAAATGACACCTTCTACAGCAGATACAGCATTTAAAAACTACTGGTCAAGAGCATTTTACTTGCAGATTTCTTCAGAAAATAGCCTTATCCTCACATGAAATAACACTCCTGAAGTAAAACTGAACATTTTATAAGCACTGAACAGACAAAAGTAAATGTGGGTTACTACTTTGCCTCCAAAGGAGAGTGAAATTAAGTAATTCGTTCAAGTCACAAAACATCTACTGCAGGGGCAAAACATGCTACATTCCTGGAAACGGAGCCAACAACACCAGGAAAGCAAGACACCAGCACAAAAATCCTAGGCCAGAGCTTTGAGTTCCTCCTGGAGGGCATGGCAGCAGCCAGCAGAACTACTCTTGGAAAATAAAATGACAAAATAAACCAGGAAACATTTGTCTTGGCAATACTACAGGAAGATATGGCCCAACAAGTTTCCTTTCTCGACCAAAAAGAACCTTTCCCATTTTACTTATTGTTTTCACATCTTTCAAATGCTCCTGTTGCAACAAATATTCCCCACCTACTCCATCAGCTACCTGCACTGCCTTGTCTACAGTATGAAGGCAGGGCAAAATACTCTTCTATGGTGTTTTTAGCATAGAAAGCAGAGATGGAAAATGAGATCCAAGGTGCAAAGATCACTCCCTCTATTTATGATTTTGGCATTTCTAAACATGCGCTTTGCAAAGTCACTGGTGAAATAATAACCACACCAGCTCTTGCAAGCTCCTATTAAGTGAAGATTAACAACCTGCTCAGAGGTATTTCAGAGAAGTCAGTGGCATTACCTTTGCTGGCTTTGAGTGCTAATTTATAAAGAATAAACAACCCAGCTTATCTCTCTGTTGGTTTTTCAAAAGTATTTCCCTGTAACATCAAGTTCACAAATGCCAAATAAAGTTTACACGGCTGATACCTCTGGGCCTTAGAATGACAGTGGAGGAAGTATTCAGTGTGTCAAACAGAAGCAAGCTGTCTACCACAGGAAACTTTCATTTTCTTCCATGTTACAGAAAGTAGGAAATACACATTCATAAATCTAATTTGACAGGTAGAAATATAAAATGTATCCAAATTCACTAAGTTGCCGAGACTATGGAAATTTTAAAGGTAATTATCCTACAATTTTTAATTACACAAATAGAGTATTTGCATTTGTCTTTGCTTGCAAGAAAATAAACAACCATAGTCCAATTTACTAAATTATTATGATGAGGCTTTTTCAAGACAAACTAACTGAGCTCAGACAACAGAAACTCATTTTTCAGTATCATCTTAGGGGTGGAATAAGCCACTAGAGAAGTATTATGTCTTGCTTTCCTTTAATATCATGTCAGAAGAAACACCACAACAACTCACTTGCCCCAAAAAGGGCAGTAAGAAATGTCATTTGTCTTAATATGCTGAACTGTTCATCCAAAGCCTTTGTAAACAACTGGACAAATGCAAAAATTACACCTTTATGCTCAGCTGACATTTTGTTTTCATGGATAACATCAGTAAATCAATTTTCAAAGCCAGAGGAGTAGACACATCTCCTGACAGTAAAGAATGAACTGAAAAAAAAAGGGGGGAAATAGTATTAGTATTTTAGTTATACTTAAGACAGTGAAATTATACTTTGTTGAGGAAGTTTTGAAATCTCACACTGCATCCGTTGTTGCCATCTTGAAATCCACCTGAATGAACTTAGCAGGTATGATTACCCAAGGGATTCAGCTTCTTTGCAAATCCAGCTGCTTACTTGGTAACTAAGTGCTACTTACAGCTAAAAATCTACAAAAATTACTTCAAAGGGAGTCAACCAAGATTTCCAACAGAATAGGCTAGGGAAATACTGAACAGATTTGTATTTAAATTGGTTTTTAGCTCTAGGTATCCAAATGGCAGTGTTGCCACACAGAGATATCTGTCCTCTGGTTTTCAGTTTGTCTCACTTTGCAAGGTAGAACGTCACTGAAATGGGCACAGGATGCAAGTGCTAACCCATGAGTATCTGCACTGATCTGAAACTCCTTCAGCTGTGCTGTGATCATGTTATTTTCACTTTGGGATGAGGAATTCTTTTTACTGATGTGAGTTTGTGCAGATTGTGTGATGAATTTAATGATAATTCTAGACCAAGCTAGGTTTCTTAAAAAACAGTTCAAATACTGAGACCAGACTTTTTCACGGAATTTATTTTGACTTGCAAAAGTTTTCTCTATTAGAAACTATCACTTAGTGCTCACAAGTGCTGCACAATCAAAAGAGTCACAGGAAAGGCATCTGGAAAAGCTTGCACAGCGGTTTATGTCTTGCTCAGGAACAGGGCACAATCTGGTGCTGTGCTCTATACAGCAACAAATACAGACACCTACAACAGAGGCATCAGCCAAATTAGCACATCACTCCAACGACCTCATTGTTTCCATAACACAGGCATGATGTCAGCCTGGCTCTAGTGGTAAATCACTGAGCTCACCCTTGGTATCTACAGAGACAGGCTCAACCATACCACACCAAGTTACAAATTCTGTAACTTCACTAAGATGGACAAAAGATCTGAGGGGAAAAAAGCTTATGCTGGCATAAATGGTAAAGTACCACTGGACTACCAAATGCTGGCATTGTAGTCCAACACAATCAGTAAAAACAAAATACCCACCTGCCTTTGACAGCATTAATACAAGCAACACAATATTCCTGTAACGTAGACTAAAGGCCACCACTGCAGGGCCAGTAACTTCATAGGAAGGTTCAAAGTTGGAATGTCCACAAAAATGTGTTAGTCATTGCAACAAAGCCTTGTGCCACACCAAGGATTTTACTCACAACAGATTATATCTAATAATCAGCTTCTCAGAAACAGTCATACTTTCAACAAACTATTTTTTTCTTCACTTATATTACAAATGACTTCCCTCCGGCCACACTCCTCAGCTAAGGATGAAACGTTGTCAGGTTCACAGATGAGTAAACTAAATCACATGGCTAACAAGTTTGACTTGTTTCTTAAAAATACAAATTTAAATAAAAAATTCCTTCTCTGAAATGAATGGAATTTCACTACCAAAGAAGTAGGGGACGTAAGGAAACAATTTTTACCTCACCTATTTTCTTGATCAGCTCAGCAGCGGCACAGTCAGTTCCAAGATGAAGAAGTTTTCAGTTATTTTTTTCTGTCTGAAACAGACGTTCCCTCTGGAGAGCTCGCCATCATACAGACAGATGAGAGCCACAGCCTTTTCCTGTTCAAGACAAAGCATCAAAAGTGATACAGGTCTCAAGATATTTGTTCAATTCCCAGCCTCTCTCAACACAAAGATTCTGCCATATGAATTCACACTTCCTCGGAGCATGCTGAAGAGAGAAGTGTTATTCTCCTGAGCAGCCACATGAGGAATCTGGAGAAAGTTTTAAAAAACCAAACCAAAACCTAGGCTACTGAAAGTAAAAACAGAACTGTACTGCACTGTAGCTATGCTACTCTTAGTCAGACTTAAGCAATAAACATGCCAGGGAAAGTTCTCAAGGAAAACCAGTCCGGTCTCCCTGGTAGGAGAGAATATCAGGGAGAACTAAGAGCTCAATAATTAAAATTGAGCATAGGCTTTTGCTTAAGAAAGGAGTTTCAGAGCTAAGCTTTGAACACACTGCTTCATGTACCTCCAAACTTCAGGCATATCATACCCCTGTAAATATATCCCTGCCAGTTTGAAACTGCCTTTTTCGAGTCCTGGTGCAGCCACAGCAGCATAAAGCTCAACACAGGCTGCTTAATCCTCAAACACAGGCCCAGCCTCAAGCTCCAGTAAAACCAGGCACACGTGGCTGTAAGAGAAGTGGCACAGATGTGAAGCAATTAGGTCAAAGTATTTCTGAGAGTGAAACACGAAGGGAAAAAAAAAAAACAAATGTGAATTTCGCTGGTGAAAAAAACACACCATTATTCTGATTTTTCCTCCCATTCACTATGAGCAGGGCTGTTCACTATTGAGCTGCAAATGTCACAGAAGAAATATAACAGCCCTCTTTTTGAAAAATTTAAATCCCAACCTAGGAATCAAATTGCACCTTTATACAAAGCTATACAACTTCTCTAATTTCAATGGAACTACAGCTGCTTATGTTCAGAGCCGAAAATAGTCCACTACAGTTTCTGTCCTTGGAAAATGCTGTCCTATGATTGCTTCAGAGGAGTTGCAGGCACTTCAAGTTCATTTTCAGCCAGATGATGGAAAATAACCACATTAATTTAGTTAGTGATCGGTTATATTGCTAAAACTGACAGAAATCTTACTCTCTTTTCCTAAGATACTCTTATTTTAGAGGAAGCTGAGGTTTTTATGATGCCCAAGGGGGCCACCTAAAAATAGAGACTAGACAGGAATTAGGGAATAAAGGTAGGTATTTATTTGAATGGCCTTCAAGGTACACCTTGGGCAGTCAAAAGGCTACACCCAAGATGGACCTTGGGTCATGGGTTCTTCACACTTTTGTAAGTTTGGTACATTTGCATATCAGGGTTAATTCTCCAATTGTAACCTTAGTTAATGATGTAATTTCCCCAAGTTTAGCCCCCCTTCTTAAGATTTTAGTTTACACATTTTGGGCCTGGTGTCCTTGAGGAGCAAACCTAGAGAGATTTGTTATGGGTAACCAGCATGAGAGAACAGCAGCTAACAGGCCACAAGAAACTTCAGAGTTACACTCTAGGCAGTACAGGATTTGAAAAACATAAAAGTTAAAACCTAAGGCATCAGTTATAGCCCTGCAGCTACATGAATGTCACAGGTTGTTTGGGACCCCGGGATACAGCAATGGTCATTTCAGCTTGTTCATTCACACAAGGCTTCTACACTTCATGTGACACAAGGTAATACCTGATGGCTCTGTGAATGACCATATTTATTCACAGTACAAATAAATACACCTCATACTGTGCGGCATGTGACAGGTACACAATTCCTCCGTTGCCGGTTGTGTGAAGCATAAAGACAGACTAAATCTGTTCATTCTCTTCTGACAGATGAATGAATAAACAGTTCTACCAAGGCAGATTACCTCTACCTTTTTACCCAGGATGTCTTAAAAGAATATCTGTACTCAGTAAGACATTGCCTTTTTAACTCTAAAAGACTGTTGAGATATGAATGCTTCATTTATTTAATATCAAATCCATTGCTTACTATGTCTTCCTGCATGGAGGCATTAAAGAGCCATTCAAAATCCAGTTGTTTTTTATTCAGAGGTCTTTTTGCATTCTGTGGAACACAGGCAAACTTCATGTGCTCGCAGTAAGCTCAGTGTACAGCTAAGTGCTAATCCCTGAGTTCTGAAAACATATATAAGAACAAATGCTAATTAGAAAAAGGATTAAAATATAAGACAGTGATTACTCTAATGACTGTTGCAAAGTTCGATATGGCTTGGAAACACCATTACCAAAGGAATTGTGCCTAAGGGAGCAGTCCACCTTTGCAAGTAAGACTAGCTATCAACACTGGCAGCTACACCCACTGTTGGCAACTGAATACTCATCAAGGGAGATGAAGGAAAACTCCAATAAACACCTAAATAAACTAATATGTTAGGCGGTGTATTTGGAGGAGAGTGGAGACAATGCTGGCATCGGGCAAGGATAAAAACAACAGACCAGTGAATCCTGACACACCAAACCATGCAGAGTGTACACTCCATCCAATAACCTATCTGCAAAGTTGCATTTCCAGTGACCGTGGCACCTAGCTGCCAAGAGAAAAGGCAAAGAAACACAAGGTGAAAAGGTTTACAGAGTGGAAGACAAACAGGCAAAATTCCACCTGAGGATAAACTGGAGACTGGTGTCACCTCTGGATATTGCAATGCTCAAGATGGAAAGAGCAAGAAATAGTAGACTGGAACCTTAATATGAATAAAATACATTGGCAATAAATTGATGCTGCAGTCTTCTCACTTTTCCAGGCTGAATTCAGCTCAGATTAAGTCTGAGGTGGAATGTGTCCTACATAAGCCAAAAAGTAAGCATTTTTTGGCTTGGTTTCGTTTTTTTCCCAGGTTATCTTCTGAGTCATAGAAGAACACTATATTATTTGGATAGTTTGTAACTTAGAACACAAAATAAATTTACAGGCAGTGAAGGTGGGGATAATAGCCATAAGGAATAGGTCATATGCTCCTAATCGAGCACAGTCATAGCCAAAATGTTTAATGAGTTTTACTCCAAACTTCAGTATAATCAAGTCACAGAAGTTTTGTTCTCAAAAATTTTGGCCCAGTGCCTTTTAAGATAAAGTATGTGAGTGACAACACCTTTTTCTGCTTATCTGTAAGATGTATTTATTGCAATTATGACATTACTAGGTTTAACTTAAGAAGCGGGGTATGAAGACTGCAGACGACTGTAAACAGCAAACACCCAGCAAGAATGTTCCAAAATTCGTGATCAAACTGCTGAAATACCAGACTGAAACAAGTTCCTGGTAATGAATTGTTACTGACAGAAATTTTGCTTTTCACCACTCAAGTTTTTATCAGACAGGTGAAGCTAAATGACAAGAGCAATGCTTCTCATCTCTGAAAGCAAAGCTGAAAGGTGAACTCCAAAAGCATTTATGTGGGTGGGCACCAAATCAAAAAAAAATCTCACTTGACAAAATGTTATATCCTTTTTGGAAACACAGAATTCAATTTAGTGAAAAAAAGAGACAGAAGCAGCCAAGTCTCCATGATCACGTACTTTCTCTTGAATAAAGTAAATTAACAAAAAATCCACAACAAAACAAAAACAAAAAATTATGCAAATATAATCTGGATTTGATTCAATTTTGGTTTAGGTAAATCAGTCCATCGCTGACCAAGTTTTCTAGCATTACCATCCAGAATGAAGAATATGGGAGAAAACCATCTGTAAGGGCTCTTCCTTCACAGGGCAGTCATGATAAATAAGAAAACAAAACATGCCTTTCAGTGGTGTTAGGCATGAAAATACCCCACTAAGGTTTTGTGACTGTATAACTACAAAGTTCGGTTTTTAAAAATAAATTGTTCTTGACTGCAGGAGCTGGCAACAGAATTACACCGACTCTCTCATGTTGCTGACACACCCTGGCAGGCTCGCAGGAAGGCTGGGTGCTTCCCCAGCTGCAATGCCACTGAAACACGTGCCCTGCACAGGCACGCAGCCGGTGAGCTCATCCCTGGCAGGTCACAGCTACCTCTTGAGCAGATGCTGGGGAAGGTAAGGCACCATTTATTCGAATATTTAGAATAGAAAGTTAACATATCAAAGCAGAATCAGACAGGGATCCTTTCAACACCTTCCTGTGCCACACCTTAATTGTCTCAAGAGAGTAAATGATGCACTGGGTGGTTTATTTCCTTTCCTGTCCTTCACCTGAGGTTGAGCTGAATTTCTAGCATCCTGGCATATTAAGGCAGTCATAAGTGAGAGTAGTTATGCAAAAAAAAAAAAA